>JABFDZ020000082.1:2840651-2854072 GCA_019775955.2 Pollimyrus isidori
GGTATCGGCCGATATAGCTTCTAGTGATCGGAGATCGGTGATCGGCCTCAAAAATCCTGATCGGAGCACCCCTAGGGATTAAGGGCCTTGGGGTGCCCAGGAAACTGGGGATTAAGAGGCTTTGGGCGCCCAGGGAGCTGGGGATTATGGGCCTTGGGGCGCCCAGGCAGATGGGTCTTAAGAGCCTTGGGGCGCCCAGGGAGCTGGGGATTAAGGGCCTTGGGGCACCCAGGGAGCTGGGGGTTAAGAGGCTTTGGGCGCCCAGGGAGCTGGGAATTATGGGCCTTGGGGCGCCCAGGGAGATGGGATTTAAGAGCCTTGGGGTGCCCAGGGAGCTGGGGATTAAGGGCCTTGGGGCACCCAGGGAGCTGGGGATTAAGGCCCTTGGGGCACCCAGGAAACTGGGGATTAAGAGGCTTTGGGCGCCCAGGGAGCTGGGGATTATGGGCCTTGGGGCGCCCAGGGAGATGGGGGTTAAGGGCCTTGGGGCACCCAGGGAGCTGGGGGTTAAGAGGCTTTGGGCGCCCAGGGAGCTGGGGGTTAAGGGCCTTGGGGCGCCCAGGGAGCTGGGGGTTAAGGGCCTTGGGGCGCCCAGGGAGCTGGCGGTTAAGGGCCTTGGCGCGCCCAGGGAGCTGGGGATTATGGGCCTTGGGGAGCCCAGGGAGCTGGAGATAAGAGCCTTGGGGCACCCAGGGAGGTGGGGCTTAAGGGCCTTGGGGCGCCCAGGGAGCTGGGGGTTATTGGGAGCTTGTTCAAGAACCCATAGAGGCTGGATTTGAACTAGTGACCTTTGGATTACAGGCACACAGGCTGACCACACACTTCCGCGAATGATGTTCGGTCCATCAATGACGTTTGGTCAACAAATGGACTTCAGTCATAGTAGTCCCTGAAATTCGAATGCATCATACCCCAGGTGTGCACAATTTACATATACCGTCCTGAATCTAAAAATGTCAACTAGTACATGACTTCGAGACGTCCCAGAGACAGCTGATCGCCCTGGGTTTCCTGGAGGTAACCATAACCCTATCTCTAAATTTCACCTGATACAGCAGTTTTTTTACCTGAAGTAGTTACAATTTAAACAGTCGGATGGTTTATGGAACAGCTATAATGTACGCCTTTGCCTGACTCGAGAAACTCATAACAAATGCAAAAGTCAAGAGATCAAGACAAGGTTGGGTTAAAGGCCCTGCTCTGGTACTTGGGGAATTTCAGGGTCTGACTGCAGCAATATTCACTAACAAAGAGAACAGTCCCATGTTACAGATTCTGCGTCATTAAGGAGATTCTGTGTGATAAGGGGACAGTCCACTACTCTAGGGCACTCTCAAGACAGTCTTTGAGGTCAGATTTACTGTAACATGGGGAAGAGCAGCAAGAGTGCAGAGTAAGTAATGTGAGAAGGACCCCATATTCACTGCACAAAAGGGCAAGTCATGTGATTCCCGAGGTGATCAGATCATCAGATCGTGGTTGACAAGCGAGGCTGGCAGAGATGACTGTAACAATGAGACCTGGCCCTCTGTCAGTCTCAGTGTCAGTCTTAGTGTGGGAGAATCGGCACGTGGTCCTGGGGGGGGGTCCTTCTGACAAATCTGCAGATGCGGCGATCGTGCGATGCACCTGGGTCATGGTTTTCACCATTGACCACGAAACGGTGGCCCCGTGTCCCCCCTCCCCCAATCCAAAAAAAAAGAAGAACAGGAACAGAAAGGAACACAGACGGCTGGGGTTAACAGCATGCGACGGCGGTCTGGACGCTGGTGAACCGGGGTACAGAAACAAATGCAATACCATGGATGAGGCTGCGGGGGGCGCTTTCACAGAAGACCTATGCTTTACATTAGTCTTTGAACTGAATAAAGGGAAAAGACATTTCTTGATGGACGGATTCCCTCCATCGCCGATTTCTGTCTGCAATATAAGATGCAAAACACTAGTAGCACAACGTGAAAACTCAAGGCAGGTAGCAGCTCAGCATCCCGCGTTTAGCCAGCAGCTCAGAACCACGCTGGGTCCAAAGCCACAATGGCGGAGCAGCCACTCGGGACCCTGGGACTCTCTACTCTAACCACAATTCTAGTCGGTGTGGTGAACTTTATAGAAAATGACAGAATCTCCACGTTTATTAGGCACTATGAGACCAAACTGCTGAACTCGAGAGGTGATGCCTTTGGATCCATGGGTGGGATGGGGGGCTCTGTGCCGCTCCCCCCCCCGCTTCACCCCTATGCCGGGGGCCCGAGAGGGAGCCTTCGATGTCTGGCTGCAAACAGGCCTTCAGGAGGTGCAGACAGACTGAATGGATTACTGACACTGAAGCAAGCACATTGATATGACACAAAGCCCAGCATCTACTCAGCCCATCTCCCCTCTCACTTCCCCATCTCCCCGACAGTTTGAATCCTTCTGATTGGTCATCTGGACAGAAGAGAGGGATTATGGTGGAAACAACCCCAAACTGGACCCACCGTTTGAGATTTCTTCTTCTTCTTCTTTATTGCTTTGAAGAAGCCCTGCTTCTCCTTGCCCTTGGAAGGTTCCGGAGGATTCATGGCCATAGTCTCTGAGTTACTCCTAAGGACAGCAAATGATATGTCTGAGATTACTACACTGCCCTCTTCAGGCAATTATGGAAAATACATGGAAATACACAAAACAGTAAAAGCACAGAATAACCTTGTACAGTAAATGCCACGTAAGTACTCAGTACCTGAGGTAATTTATGGTAACTCTGGACAAACAGAAAACCCAGCAAATGTACATAACATAAAAGGCGGCATCACAAGATTTTAGGAAGGGGGTGAAAACAATGCAAAACTCCACGATAAATGTGCAGGTAAGAAGCAAAAAAAGGTGAAGGTACAAAAGTAGAAATGTATCTGCTGAGGGTTTGTCATCCTGGAGGACAAGGCCTGCTGCTCATTCCCGCAAAAAGGCGGTGTCACCCATGGCAACGGCGATTACGGCGTGCTGTCGACAGAGATCCCATCACATTGTCTCATCCTGGCTTAATCACAGAACCCCCGCTTCATCTGAAATCCAATCTCGCTATCTGTCTCATGGCTGATGGCGCGGATGAGGGGCTGGGGGGTGGGGGGGTAGGTGACAAACATGCACGTTTCTTCCCAGCCGTGACCGAGAGCTCCAGCGAGTAATCGCCGTTTCACCGTTCCCCTGTCAGTCAGCGACCGAGGCAGAGTGTGACAGCGGGACTGACCAGTCTCCACTGTAATATCCGGAACCAAAAGAAATCAAGGGAATGTGTTCGATCCCGTTAAAATGTTTCCCTGATGATGTGGTTGCAGAATGTTTTACAGAAGGTTCACACTTTAATCTTACCCAACCAGCACACTTCGGCCATGAACAGTGTGCACTGGAAATGGGGGGAGTGGGCTGCTCACCAGGGGTCGAAGGTCGTCTGTCGCTTGGAGTGGTTGTTCATGGCACCGCTCTCTGCCGCAGCGGCGGGTCCCCTGCTCTGGACATTGCTGTCATGGAAGGAGTTGTCCGGCCGAGGGGAGGGCACTATAGAGCAACGCAGAGCTAAAGATCCTATTCTGGCCACCAGGTGGCGTAATGGTCGAGGAATTTCTAAAGGAAGTGTTTCAGTATTAAATATTTTACTACAGACAATGTTATAAAAGACAAGGGACGCCCACTTCCACCCCCACCCCCCGCACCTCTGTAGAAGCTGCCCACCCGCCTGGGCATGGAGTCGCTGTAGATGTTACGGTTCTCCTTGGTGGAGGCGCCATCCTCAGGGTGGGGGTCCTGGTACGCGCCCACCTAGACGTGTGTGCATGTGGGGGGTGGGCAGGCCAGTCATATACACAGTCACTGCCACACTGTCTCATCCTAAAGCAGAGGTGACCCAGTCAAGGGTCATGGGGCCAAAGGTCAGGGTCAGGTACCAATTAGGACGATGGCGGTACGGACCTCATTTTTTTGGCGCGGTGCGTGGAATGGTGCGGCGTTGTCTCGTGTGGAGTCCTTGATTGGGGGTCGCATGTGGCTTGCCTCATTGGGAGTTGGTTCACTCTGTCAATTGAACATACACAAGCAGTACAATAAATGGGTGTGAGGAACACAGAGGAGGGCAAAGGGCAGAAGGCAAAGGGCAGAGTTCTGAAGGAAAAGGGCAGAAGGCAATTATGGGCTGATATTTGTGCCACTAGAAACTGAATTTGAATTTTGTATATTTGAATCTGCAGTTATCCGCATTACAAAACTGAATCTGAATTTAATAGTTTGAATCTGAATTCCAGTAACTCAAGATAGCATTTACCCTACCTCGAAAAATTCAGTCTTGAAATTCAATTTCAATCTGGTGTGACAGACATCCGGGTCCTAGAGGAAAAGTAATCGACCGCAACGCGACTCATTCCCACGTTTACGGCAGTTCTGCAGGTCGGGGTGAAAGAGGAGGCGTGTTGTCGGGGTGTAGCAAGTGCAAATGATGGATTAGCAGGTTTCTCATTACCTTATGATACATATGAGAATAAGCTTTATATACACAAGCGATAGCATAAACATTAACCGTACGGCTGGTTAGTATATGGTAGTACAGTATATGTGGTTAAATGAACAATTTCTGGCACTGCTCGTTTATGGTAGACTAACGCAAAACTAGCTGTGGATATTAATTTTACTTCCACGTCCAGTTTAGTTTAAATTATGGCTCACCTGTTCATCTCATCTGGCTTTCTAGCAGTGTTTATGCTAAATATCTCTTAAAATATCCATCTCGCCGATATGAGGTGGAAGTCAGTATTAATTTTATCTGAGCATGGAATATTACTTAGCACTTCATAATGCATAGAGAATGTAAATATAATCAATAAAGTTATATCCATGCAATGACAGTTTTGTTTTATTCTTGACTCTTTTCCTTTCTTAAACACCTGCATTGCCAGTGTGTTTTGGAAATGAAAATTGCCAGTAACTAATTACATAGAAAAATGACATTTTTGTGGAGAAAAAACACTAAATATGAAATATTAAGCAAATGTGTTTACATCCGCAATACACTGAAAATGGCGAATGGGGGCGTGTTAGACAGTGCAGACACGTGACTGACAAAGACCAATGCAAGGTTTGCTACTGAATGAAGAGATTCACAAAAATTTACGCCTGAGTATTTAAAAAAAAAACAACTAGTCATGGCCATACCACCATTATGTTCACAATGTGAAAAGATGTCACGAGATATTATTACACGATAAGAAAATGTATAAAAATGAGTGCAAAACAGTATTGGAAACACTCTTGCGGGGTGTCCAGCCTTGGCTGTAACCTCACTGTGGCAATAAAAGCTGAATCTGAAGATCCACACAAGCAGCTTCTGACTCCTGATTGGCGGTGAAGAAAAAACACAACACGAGTGCATCGAGACACTTACTCCCCTGTATCGATCTAAATGTAAAGTTACAACGCAGGTTTGAGTGAGTGGTATGCTTCTGGGGCCAGTTCCACAAAGCAGGGTTTCTTGCTTAGCTGGATAACTTGTTGGATTTAAGGTAGTCTGCGGTAAATATAACTGAACAAAGATAAAGTTAATTTAGCCCAGACTACCTTAAATCTGACAACTTATCCAGCTAAGCAAGAAATCCTGCTTCCTGAAACAGGCGCCTGGTCTGCTGCATGTCAACAGCGCTCTCTGTGTACTGTGCTAATAACCGGAAGTATCAATTGGACTGCCGTTTAATATGGTGATCTGTATAAGCAGTGCTCGAAGTGGAGAAATAAAAGTGTCGCTAATGTATTGACCGTGACGTGAGAACGGCGGCAGGGGTGTTGGGAACAACAGAAGCGCCTTAATAACACTGTCTGCACTGCGCGCGGTGCCCCGCCACTCTCTGCGTAATGCTCGTCTCTGAGTAGCAGAGTACTGGTAACTTGTGAGAAGTGGTAGTACGGTAAAGATTAAGATATAGCAGTGCTGGTACTGCTTAATATTTATTACATATATGATCCCGCATTTGCGCTTGCTACTGTACACCCCCAGCACACGCCTCCTCTTTCACCCCGACCTGCAGAACTGCCGTTTACGTGGGAATGGCTCGCGTTGTGAATCTACGGTCGATTACTTTTCCTCAAGGACCAGGATGTCTGTCACACCAGATTAAAATTGAATTTCAAGACTGAATTTTTCGAGGTAGGATAAATGCTACCTCGAGTTATGCGTGTCACGCTAGATTGAAATAAAATTTCAAGACTTTATTTTTTGAGGTAGGGTAAATGCTATCTTGAGTTACTAGAATTCAGATTCAAACTATTAAATTCAGATTCAGTTTCTAGTGGCACAAATATCAGCCCATAGACAATGGCAGAAGACAAAGGGAAGAAGGAAAAAGGCAAAGGGGCTTGTATGCTCTGGATATCCTAAATACCCTTCCCAGATATTTAAGATAGGCCTTTTTGTCTTTTGTCAAATAGGAACATGTCAGCCATTTTCACACATTGGTACAGCAGCCAGAAGCGTTTGAGGTAACAGCTGCAATACCACTGTTTGACCACATGGTGCCAGAAAAGTCAACCTCTGTAGGTCTTCCAAAGACAATAATGTTACTTCCTTTTTAAATGAATTGCATTTGTTATGTCCTATAAGAGCCTTACAGAACAGTAGTATTTATTATTCTGATTATTATTATCCAGGCACAAGCAGACAAGCTTTTCAGGTGGAGACTGACCCTGACGTCATTGGTGCAGTCCTCTCGGGACGAGCCCCCAGAGTGGCGGGTGAGGGTCCGATGCTGCACCTGGGGGGAGAGGAGCTGCAGGCTGCTGGCGCGGGTGGGTGCACCCTGGCCCACTGCCAACCCCGGGTCGGGGCCATGGGGGCGCTGTCGTTCACGGCGCACATACATAGAGTGGCGGTGGGGGCGCTGTTGTGACGAGAAGGGGCTGGTGTAGCCGAGGCCATAAGGGAAGGACTCTTGGGGGGCGGAGAGTGTGTGTGAGTGGGCCCCGCCCCCAGCCCCACCCCCAGGTCCCCCTCCATCCAGCAGCTCTTGGGTTTTGGGCTCCTCTAGGTTTTTGTGCCGTGTGGCTGTGCGACGGGAGTCCAGGGTGCCGCCCTCCAGGCGAGGGTTGCCCCGTCCCGAAGGGCTGACGGCGGGCCGGTCGCCATGGCGACCTGATGGGCTGCCGGGGGCCGCCAGGTCCACACAGCTGGAGGGGAAGTAGCGTGGCCCAGTGGCTTCATCTGGGTGCAACCTCACCTCGTTCAGGTTGCCCACAGACTTGGCATCGCTGAGTGCCCCGTGGCTCTTGGACAGGTTCAGGTATGAGGCAGAGCTCTTGGTGGTGGTAGGCATGGAGCCATGTGCGGGTTCCACGTAGCCATGCCGACTGCGCTTTTCCCCGGCTTGGAGGGTGCTCGTCTTGCCCTCTACGAAGGACTGCCGGTTCTGCTGTGAGCGCGAGTTGGACTTCAGGTACTTGGAACCTACCGGGCCATCGCTGCCCTTGGACGGCACGTTGAAGTCAAACTCACTTTTGCCCTTGGCTTCCTTGGGACTGAGCAGCTGGGGCAGGTTGTTGTTACCCATGTCCTTGCTGCAGGAGGCAGAGCGGTTGAGCGACTGATGCTGGTAGGTCTTGGGGTGCAGCGTGGGGCTGATGCTAGCTGGCGGGGGCAAGTTGCCATTAAGGAAGCCGTCATTGCCGTGGTGCAGGTCCTCATGCCGGGGCAGGCTGGAACAGTCTTTGCTGTTGGACCGGTGGTGGCCTGAGCTCTTGCCCCCAAGGCCCCTGTGGGTATCGCGGTTGGAGCAGCATTAGAGCTGTGAGCAAAAAACTTCAGCAAACATCAGCTCCCATAATGCTGCTTCAACACAAACCATCCAATCTGATCTATTACACCACCACATAATTTGATTAAACTAACCCAATAAGTCCACAATTAGTTGAACTGGACATACTGCAGTAAATGCACACAAAGCCATGGAGTGGGGAGGGGGTGGGGGTGGGGTAGTGGTGGTGGTTATTTAGTCAGGATTGGGAATCCCTGCTCAAGACTGTGCCATCTGTGTCCCCCCACCGATCCCAATTACATCTCATGGGATGCTATTAAAAAAAATGTGTTGTTTGAAAAGGAACCGCCCATATATAATTTATAATTTGTGGGTAATCTGTAGTGATGGATGGAATGACATTTCATGAACCGTTTGCTATATTTTTTCACCCCACTAGATGGTGCACTCTGTTTAAAAAAATGGCACAAAGCATATCCCAAACCAACAGCACCATCTGGTGGGGTCAGAAAATACAGCAAATGGTTCATGAACCATCATTTCATACATTACTAGTAATCTATGTGGTGGCTTGTATACAGTTAGAAACTGATATTAATTTTAAAGCTTCTGACTTCTTTAAAAATGTCCCCATTCATCAAGCAGTTAAAATGACCTGGAGACCCTCCTAGGGGCGAGACGAGACACTCGTCTACGTGGTCCTGACCTTGTGGACGTGTTATTCTCGCCGTGGTGGGATTTCCTCTTGGAAGAGCGAGCTGGGTTGGGTGAAGGGGGACCGGTGCGGTCCAGGAGACGTTGGGTCTGGAAGACATGGTGGTTCAGGCTCTGCTCAGTCAGAAAGCGCTCTGAAGGGTCCAGCAGCAGGAGGTTCTAGGGGGAGAAGATACCAGGTGACCACATATCCTTCTCATCATCTCCAAGATCAAACACGTCCAATCCTCAAGCCCAATCATTCCTGAATTATGATGCATTTAAGGTTCTTATGAATCATCAGGTTGGTATCAGAAAGCACCACAAAGACAGATGCTATACTACCATCCATCCATCCATTTCCTGTATCCACTTGTCCTATCCTGGGTCATAGAGGTCCGTAGCCTATCCTGCAGGTTATGGGCACAAGGGAGGGAATAACCCAGGATGGGGTGCCAACCCATCACAGGGCACACATACCATTCACACCTATGGGCAATTTGGTAACTCCAATTAACCTCAGCATGTTTTTGGACTATGAGGGGGAAACTGGAGTACTCGGAGGAAACACCATGACAACACAAGGAGAACATGCAAACTCCACACGCGGAGCTATAGCAGAGACTCGAACCCTGATCACAAAGGAGCGTGGCAACAATGTTAACCACAGCAGCACTGTGCCATCCTGCCATGACACCAGAGTAGTAATATTTCAATCCCTGTTATCTCTCTGGAATAGAAGAAATTCTTAGTGAAAGAAGTTAATTGTAAAAGTGTGTAGCACCTTCCATATCACCCTGGTCTGAACGTGAGTACGTAAGCAGAGATGGCAGGAACGTTCAGCAGTCAGCCACAGTGCTGCGTACATAAACAAGGACTCATTTATAATTTCCGTGTGCTGCCCCTCCAGGTGGCCGGCTACTCAATTATTTTTCTAATTAATTCCAGTTAAAAATGGATGAACTTCACCGTTGGCCGTAACCTTTCAGAAAAAAAGTTTTTCATTGTCTGGATGCAAGACATCGCAGAAAACTTTGTCTGAAACTTCCGTACAAGGTCAAGAAATATATTCCATGTATTACTGGTGATGTGTTGATGTTGAATTAGTCATAACTTTCCACCTCTGTATAAATGTAAAAAAAAAAAAAACATTCACTGTACTCTGAGTTCTTGGGTCTGTAAGTTCTTAAAGCATACAGGGATAAAATGGAATTAGACTCATTGGACTGGTTCCCGGTTGGATGTTTTCCACCTGAACATTAGCACTGGCTTAATTAAACTTCATAAGATGGATAAGATGGATGACTTCATCCCCTATTAATTACAGACCAATATATGATTTTATAAAAGCAACATAAATACAACATTTATCCCTGACTGGATGCTGGTAAGCTGAACTGTGACTGGTCAGTTAATTCTGAACCTTTGATGGGCTAAACCGTGATGCTGGGTGGGAAGATCGATGAAGTCATGTTCTTCTCAGGTGAATGTTCTCCCCAAAAACCTGGTGCCACCAGGCCAGGCCCCTACCTTCATCAGGTCCAGCATCAACCCACTGATGATCCCCAGGTAGCGTCTCTCCAGGGTCTGAGGGTGACTTACGGCAGGGAACTGGAATACACACACACATATTTCATTCATTTCTATGGGCAAAACCCTAATCCCTACAACGACAGCCTTAACCCCTAACCAGCCCGAACCTTAACCACAAGTAACCAAAGTACAACTTCTGGCATTTTTAGATTTTTGACTGCATCAGCCCAACAAGCCCAACAAATAAACTCATAGCTGTTACTAGGCAGTAACAGGATTTTCAAAAATAATTTCTATGTTTGAAGATCTTGCTTCAGTTAATAATCTGCACATTAAAACTCTGGAAACTAAATAAAACTGGACACATGAAACAAGCAAGTCATCTCTGCACATGTCTAAAATCATATCCACCAAAGTGCAGGGCAGAGCTACATCCGCTATTTAGCTTGTAGCATAGCTCTGTGGGCAAACAGGGCCTTCTGGCTTTCATCAAAAGGAGGGGGGGTGGCTAAGCGTTGATGGACTGTCGGGTCTGGAGGTGACATCCCATGGGGCAAAATGGGTGGCAATCGAGAAGCTGGAGTGGCAGGGGTGCAGTGGACTGAAAAGGAGCGAGGGCCAACCACAAACGCCGCTTGCCCTTATCGAGCCAGCAGATTCCCGAGCTTGCCGCATCGATCTCCTTGTAAAAAAAAATTAAGAAATGAAAAAGACAACGATCTGTTTCCTCTCCCCAGGGGGGGTGCATTCCCTGCTTTCCCATTTCCCTGCGCTGTGGTTCCTCCTGAGACCTTTTGTCAAATCCATATCATGACTGACTGACTGACTGCCTGTGGGGCCTGAAAACAAAAGCAAAATCGAACAACAGTGTCACCAAGATGCCCCCAACAGTCTGCCCGAGTGTCTGAGTGACTGGCCAAGGTGCCGCTACAGTGAACAGGCTCTGTCCATCCTCTGCGGCACTGTCAGAAAATGTCTGCCAATGATGATGTCAGTCCTCTCTTTTCCAGGTCTGTCTTGCATGACACACAAGGTCATCACTTATTTAGCAAACTCAAGAGCAACAAGATGGATGGATGGATGGAGAGAGCAGCACCCCTCCCTTCCTACTTGCTTGCTTGCTGTCCTACTTTCCCTGCCAGTTTAGTCCTGCTCCTGCTTTGCCTGTGGGAGATTCGCATTACTCCCACTGATGCCCCCCCCCCGGAATAAAGCCTTGATTTGGACCATGTCCTCCTGATTGGCAGCAGAGGTCACGCGATCGACAGGGCAACATGTCACGTGTGTCGTGCTTTGCATCGTACCCGAGTTGGTTAACAGCACATTCTCACAAAAACCAGCGGGGAAGATGGCCGTAAACACAAATATCAACATGTCACTCTGGTACGTAAACACTGTTAATTATGTTCATTAATCAAATCATGTTGCAATTCTTCTGTGCTGTGCCATATGGTAAGGACGCCCAATGCATAATTTAGAAGCACAAACAGAAATCATTATTAATTTATATGTTGTCAATATGTCCATAAATTAAATACATAAAAGAATATATAACTATTCTATTAAGCTTATAGAACTTGTAAGGAAGGGAATACAGGCTCTCGAAAGCACTGGGGGGAGGTTCTCCAAACGGCAGAGGGGAGGTTCTCCAAACGGCAGAGGAAGGATTTGGCTTCAAAGCGACAGCCCTGTGCTGTGAGTCATTTGGATCCAGACATTCAGAGAACTAGGACTTTGGCAAGATGGAGGGGATCGGGAGGGAAAAAGGAAAGGGGGGAGGAAGGGGGGTATAGGGATGGAGGGAAAAAGAGAGAGAACTAAATGAAAGAGGGGAGAGTTAAAGATGGATGAGATGGAGGAAGAGAGAAAAACTGAGGGTTTGAATAAAGTTGAGGATGAAGAAATAGGAGTGGAAGCCAGAGGAAATTTAAAGCAGGTGAGTGACAGAAGTGTGGAAGAATACAGAAACTAGAGAAAGATGGAAGAGATAAGGCAGGAGGGAGAAGGGCCTGCCTATGGAAAGAAGGGGTGAGGAGGTACCCGCAAGCCGTGGAAGCGGGGGTTGTTGTAGAAGAGTTTCATCTGCTCGGGGGGCAGCGGCCCCAGAACCTTCTGGATGGTGTACAGCTGGTCGATCTCGCTCTCTCCAGGGAACAGGGGCTGCCCGTCACTGAGCTCCCCCAGGATGCATCCCACCGACCACATGTCCACCGCCTTCCCATAGGGGGCCCTGCAGCGAAGGACACACCAACAGCACCGTGACGACCCCTGGGCTCAGCACGCCACCTGCTGACCGTGCTCAACACGCAACTTTGTGCTTAACACATACAGCTGCAAACTTACAAGTCATATGTCACTGTAAGTTCACAGCCGCGGCAAAATTAGCTGAACACTGCAAACTTCTAATGCAGCGTACATAACCCTTTAAGAAATGCTAAAGTAAAACATTAGAATCCCGTGACAAAACAAGTTCAGCTAATTAGCAAAAGCACTTTGGCGAAAATCTCAGGCCATAAACGCCTTCTCCAGAGGTGAGTCTCTGTCTTTAATTATGCGTTTGGTCCTGTCAGCAGGCTCTGCCAATTTTACCTGCCAGAAAACCTTTTCAGGTGATCAAATTTAGTACACGTTTTCCATTTACAATTTACACGAAGAGATCTGGGCAAAAAAGGGAAGAGGGGAGAAGAGATAAAAAATAATGACTGAGGGAAGCAGAAAGAGACAGAGGTGACTGATGATGTTGGAAGGACACTTTTGAGTTGAAAAGCAAACATTTGCATAGCTGGAATTCATATATCGAGAAAGTCTCTCAAATGGTCCAGCCCTTTTGCTTTTTCCCCAGCTATTTAGTCAATTTCCTGCAGTTGAAAAACTCAACTTTATATTGAATGGGGGGGCAGCCTGACGTGGCAGGGAATGATCTATAAAGATCCACTGAACATTGGCACAGCTCCAGTTGGAAAAAGTCAGTATTTCAAAAAGAGCATATTAACTAAAAGATTAAAAGATGTAAATGAGATTTAGATAATAAGTCACAATCCTGAACTGAGAAGGTAAGAATGTATTTGTGTCATTGTGCCATCGTATCCAATTCATTTCTCATATAAGTGTTTACGTAGGCAATAAACACCTCAGGCCTTACTTATGCACGCATGAACACATACACGGAGGGGGGGACTCACCCCAGCAGCAGCTCTGGGGAACGGTACCACCTGGTGGCCACATACTCGGTGTAGTTGGCATTGCTGCCTTCGGAGAGGTTGCGGGCGAAACCTGTGGGAAAGTGGTGAGAGGGAGGGGTGTGACTGTATAGGAAGTTTTTCACCCCTCCCAGCAGCCCTCTCTGATCCCGCCCATCACCCCTCCCAGCAGCCCTTTCTGATCCCGCCCATCACCCCTCCCAGCAGCCCTTTCTGATCCCGCCCATCACCC
>JABFDZ020000082.1:2860264-2872394 GCA_019775955.2 Pollimyrus isidori
TGCATTAAAACCCCTTTCCCGGAGATTTTGGACTTGCCTTTTGTTTTGTGTGCTTGCACGCACATCGGCACATAACACATGGTAGTTGGACTCATCCTGAGTAAAGGTTCTTGCGATTCTTCTTTTTCCAAGACTGGTGAACAAGTAATCCACTGGAAGAACAGCGGGTGGGAAATTAGGAGCCATGTGCCTGGAGAACTGGCAGTGAGTGGCAAGGTGACTGTAAGGAGACCAGGCATTACTAACTGATCAGAAATGAGGCGCAGCAGGCTAAACATCACTGAAAGGAACTATACGGTATTTATCACCTACCTCGTGCTTCCGCCTCTCAGTTGTCTATCTTCTTACATTTATTCTCTGTCTGTTTACACCATAGTTGTTAATTGTCTATTGTCACGGTGGCTCCAACTATTGCAAGCTGTGCCAACACAAATTTCCACCAGCCTTAACTGTGTGACAATAAAGATTCCGATTAAGTGGCACTGCCTGAAGAAATGGACAGACTAGGTGCTTATATGAAAACCAGACATTAGTAATCAATCACAGAACCGAAATGAGAGACAAGGCATTTTAGAAGGGGCTACACATTGGTTACACACAGATCTCAGCAGCAGTTCATACTAAAAGGTGACAGAAAGCATGGAAGGAAAGAGTTTTACCTGAATTTGACCTTTGGGACGGGCAAGGGCTAATGCTAAAACCAAATCAAAGCAAAAACACACACATTCACCTATTATGTGGTAACACTATTACAGCCCTTCTTCTGAATCACACCCTGCTGCTTTTTCCTAAAAAACTCACCACCCCCCCCCACCAATAACATGCCAATACTTTCTCCAAATACATGGCTTGCTTGGTTAGTGCAATTCTTCAGTGCCTCCTAACATAAATCACATTTCTAACCTTTCACATATAAGGTCAAAAATTATGAGACAAATATTGCCTGGTTGCCAGACAGAAGCAAGACAGAAAATAACAGGAAGAGCAAGAAAGTTGCTCTTTTGTCCTCAAGAAAAACATTTATATTTGAGAGATTAGATTACCACATGTCATATTAATACTGAATGCTGCACAAATTCTGACAGAGAACATCCAACCATCATATAACTTTTTATCATGGTCGGTGGGGGGGGGGGGAAGGGTTATTAACTACTCTGGCTATCATAGGTCAGATACACACCGATACACACAGATGTGTAATTATAGCTTTGTGGGGACTCTCCAGTCGTTTCAGTGGGAAAAACTCTAACCCCAAAATGATGACGTTAACCCCTACCCAGTCCTAACCTTAACCGTAAGCAACGAAACAAAATACAAGACTTTTGGCATTTTTAGTTTTTTATATTCAATTCACAGATCTTTGTGGGGACCTGAAAAATCATTCTCACAATGCCAAAATAGCAGGTTTTTATTACATTGTAGGGGACACACAATGCAATATAAACATAATCTACTCAGATGGTCAGAGACACACACACACAGACAGATACACACAGGCAGACAGACACACACACACACACATAGTAGAGAGGAGCGCCCCCTGGAGATGAGTCATCATGCCACTCCTTCACAAAAGGCTATAGTTCTGAATATTTAATTCCTGGGGCCACAGGATGAGGGACAGTGCAGCTGTGGGGCTGAAATGTTGTTGCAAGCGTAATATTTTGGCTTCATGCTAGAGGCTTTCAGTGTCTGACCTAAAAATAGCAAGGATGGTGCCTTTGTCCCTGTGACCCCACCCCCACCCCGAGGGTCCATTGGTGAATGAGGTGTAGGACAAAATGAACAGGCAGCCCAACCCAACAGGCGGACACGATGCAGAGCAAGAACTCGACCTTCAATGCCTCTTATAGAACACACAAAGCTGCGGGCGTCGCCACAGGATGCCGGAGAAGGACGGCGCACTGCATTTGCGTGTTTATTTGCAGAACAGACACAGCCTCTTTTGCTGTCCCTGACACGCCAAGGCTGCGTGTGACTGCGCCCCCTGCGAGAAAATCGCCAGCAACACCGTGATTCTGGACCACAAGATACTCGCTAAATTTAGGGCACTGTTTACTTATTAGCCTGCCTCGGCACTAGTTAGCCAGCAGCTATATTTAGCAGACGGCTGACAGGAATGCGAGGTGGTCGCCACGGTAACACCGTCACCGCGGCGCGCGCTGTATGGCAACTGCGTGCGAGTCGGCGAGGAGGTACAGATGCCGGAGGGCGGTTTCTGCTCCGCCCCCCTCGCCGTATTATACTGTGACCGATACGCTCTCTGCGTTGGAGAAACGCGCATGTAGAGGCAAAATTCCCGACAAATGTTTCCCATTTTCACAGCAGAGCACCTGCACTGTACATTGCTGTGGGCAGCGTCCGCGACGGCGCTACTCCAAAAACCTTCTCTTCATTCCCACATGCTCCTTCTACACTAAATACACATCTACACACAGTCACACACTCACCCCCCAAAAAATAGAGGATTAAAAAAATGATAATAATAAATCACTAGTCCCACAGCATTGTGTGATAAAGAGTATAAATTATCTGGGGTGTGATACAGCACACAAACACGGAGTTTCCCACAATGTCGGAGTCATACATCCGAAGGTAATGGTGATACACAGACATGTATTTGAGAATTATTCTAAGGATTAAGGGCTACGAAAGGAATCCTCAACGTCCAGCTTCAGTAAAGTAGACACACTAATTACAGGCAGAAAATCTGTAGTTTAGCCTGATTAAGCTGGAGCGGATCTGACACATGGTACTACAACTCTTCAGAGTATTTCTTGCCGTTGTAACCGAACCGATCCTCCGCCCATCCTGATAAACTTCACTGCCCCCTGACCCCTGATACCGTCACCCAAGGACTCAAATTTCTAGGTAAGGTGTCCTCATCTACTAATTAGCATGGTCTTTAACCATCATTAGATATCCATCTACATTAAAATTCTAAGTGAGGTACTTAGGGAACAGGATTAAACTACTTTTAGGTTTGTCTGATTAGTGTTCATTTGAAGCTTCTCACTTGATCACTTTAAATTTTAAACATACAGATTTTGGTTTAGCAGAAGGACAGTATATGAATTCATGTCTACAATCAGCCTCTAGAAGAGAAGATTTACAGTGTAAACAACGCAGGTTATCACGGTTAAAAACACTCATAGTGGTCAGGATTTCATGAGCTGATGTGTCCCATCTCCACATCTATGTTGGACATGAATTAATCTTCCTCTCTGCTCCTGTATGACACGAGGAAAGTGAATCACTTGCTGCAGGGGCCAGTTTCATTATTTATTTAACTGCTCGGACGAACTGTAGGGATCTCGTAATGCAAAGCAATCTTTGTTACATGTAAAATGACCTCAGAGTTCATTTCCCCTAGAGGGCGGACTTTAGAACACCAAGTCAGAACCCAAGTATGGCAACCATTTACACAAGGGTTAACCATTGTGGGCCCCTGCTGATAGCCCACAATTCCTACCTTGTTTGCTTTGCCTGGTGTACGTTTCATATTGCACGCAGCAGAATTAGACCTTGTTTGCACGTGACGTACCAGTCACCAGGACAGCTTTTCCCAGTGTTTAAAGGTGACAAACAAACACGTGTTCATAAAAATGCATCTGGCAGCCAAAATCTGAACTCTGTGGAATCACTTAATAATCTGTACAAATCAAATAACATGTAGTTACAGAAAACATCATGCCGTCGATAATGTCTGTGTGCGGAGCCGACATCGACCTTTGAGCCTCACAGTAACACCAGGAGGGTCCTCTCAAACCTTCGTGAATTCGGGCATGAATTTTAGAACAAGACTTTTCACTAAATATGCATATTTGACAACTCAGTAGAGTTATATGAAAGTGATGCGTAAAACATCAGAGAGTAATTCCACATGCAGTTTAGAAGCGTGGCCATTTCTATCGACGGAAGTATTTGGAAAGAAATTGGAAAATATATATTGATATATCATAATCCAGGTTGTACTGATGTACAGTATACTACTGATGAGATGATGATTAACCAATGATGAGCTGTTTTGTACATATTCCTGTTTTCAACAGCTTTGAGTTTGGGAGGAAATCTGACAGACCAATGAAACACTGGGTATACCAAACTAAGTAAAACACGATCCTCTAGCAACCTCTAATGTGTAAGCATATGAAATAGTGCCAGAGTAAATTAGTTTATCACAGCAGAAAGAGGGAAAAAAATAAATCCAATTACCGTATTGACAAGTGTCCTTGTAGCGGGGGGGTTGCCAATGGTCAGCACACCCTGCATGTGAAACGTGGCCCTGCGTCACTAAGAGGGCACAATGCGCCGTTTCAACATGATTAAGTCCTGATGAGTGGGGACGCACAGGCACACAGTCCTCTCTCTGCCCAGATCCCGGCATTAATATCTCATCTATTATCAAGCATTTTAATGCATTTGTCTGAATTGTTATTGGAAAAACTTCTAACACTTAACAAAGTTAAACAACTAAAAAGTTAAGCTATGAAAAAGAAACGAATGAAACCAGATTTAAAACCATGTTTAATACAGTTGAAAATATTGCAATATTCTTAGCAGCTCCGTGTCCTTAGACTATAACGTCTCTAACTATCTGACCGGTGCCACCCAATTCACTTCTCTTGCGTGCAATTTTTCTCTGCAAACCATAAAATTCACGAGGCAGATAAATATCATGGAAGCGACGTCACCTCCCCCGGAGAGCTGCCCGGATGGATCCGTGTGGCATGCTTTGGGAATGCATTCCGAAATGCGACAAGTGAAATCAGCTGGCGACACATGCGGCTACGGTGTCGCTCATCGCAGCAAAAAAAGACACAATACAAAAGGTCATGCCGCAGGTTTATCAACATGTCTGCTGATGGTGATGTCACTCTAGAGCAGGGGCTCTGACGACATCACTCACTGGGGGTATTATTAATAAGACATGGTCTTCAGGGCCTCCTCTGCTGCCAGAGTCTCTAACTTGCAGAAGTTTTACCCTGAATTGGCTTCAAAGGGAGTTAGAAAGTTGTTACTCTGTGATGGCCATCAGACCGGCCAGCATCTCCATTATAAATCATACTCATCTGTGGAGGTGATCTGGCCAGACGGAGTCCGGGCCCCTGCCCAGCGCAGACACAGCACTCTGGGAAATTATAGGGGCAAAATAACTGCATGAAATTCATTTTGATGGGCAATCAGTCGAGCGGGATAGAATCACCTCTCTGAATTTCATTACTTGAAACCGGTGTCACGTTGATTACATCAAATTTACCCAGCATGCTCTTTCTCTGGATGGCCTGGCGATGGATTTGCTTAGAGGAAACCCAGGACCAGTGAAACGCTAACTGGGGCTCTGCTATACACAGTCTCCTCTGAAGAACCTGCGATTGGCTTGCTGGGAGAGGAGCTTCACTGTCAGCTTCAATGTTCGCATCAAAATTAAAAAATGCGAGAGGAAGTGCCCCGGCATCACCAGCCACAGCCCCACCCAAGAGCAAAACCAAAATCCACAGGATGCCGCCTGAACGGCAGAGACATGGATGGAGACAGAATGTACAGCGAGCTAAAAAGGTGGTTTAATTACGCGGATCTGACGGAAAATCCAGCTTCTGGCCACCAGCATCCCGGATGGTAGGTTTTGGGAGAAGGAAAAAAATACAATCAGCTCCTTCATGTATGACGCTGAATGTGAAAATGCTGAGACGAACCGCCTGATTGGTCCCACCTCCCTGGCGAGAGAAGTGAACAGAGCATCACACGGGAATGAAAACGATGGTGCCTCCAGCAGGATGCCTGCTGTACAGCGGGGGGGGGGCAAGCTGTGAAGCTCCCGCCCACCTTCTCCACTTTGCGTCATACTAATCTCAAATAATTTTAAGTACTTCTAGAAAGCCAAGGCATATTAAGGATGTGTAATATTTGAAAGAATTATGTACTGTATATATAGGCAAGATATATATGCAAGAAGACATGTAATACTGATCTTAATGACTAGTCATATGCATTTAACACATTAAAAGAACTGATAATTGGCCATATTGTGACAATATCCCTGTTTGGCCTAAAATTTGCCTGACAAAAGATACCAGTGAACACCCAGGCCAGCTTTATTACATGTCCACAGAGATCTCCTTTACTTGCTTGGACAAGGATCAAGGATCAGAATTTCTTAAAGCAAAATACCGCAGGTAACAAAAGGGCCCAGGGCTGAGGAAATGGAAACTCGTTCTTGGAAGCGCACACACACACACACACACACACACACAGAGTACAGAGTAGCCCCTTCCCAGAATCCTGGCAGCCAGTCACATGACGCAGGGACCGGACACGTAGCCACTCACTGCGGGTGTATGTATTTTTAGCTGTGGAGTGCGCTTTCGGCCGCGCTGGTGTCGCCGCCGGCCTAGATGAGGCTGTCACAGACACTCCGTAAGTCTCTGCGTAACACAGTCGACTCAGGGCAGGTCGGCCAGGCCGAGGGGGGCCGCCCCCCAGCGAGCGAGCCGGCCAAACCCACCCGGGCGGGACACAGGCTGTGAGCATCCACTCTTATGTTCCCAATTTGCATAGCCTGGTACGACTAATGTTACGCGTCACTACTGTAAATGACATGATAAGCCTGGCTACTCATGTAGCGCCTCTAAACCAACTCAACTTGCTTGCACATAAAGGCAAATAGGCAAGAAGGAACATGAGGTGGGGGGAGGTGGCTATTAATAAAAGATAGGCATTAACAGCAAAAAACACTTTTAGAGGGTAATGAATTGCTGAGGGAGGGAATATAATGGAGCGTCTTCTTAATGATCGCGTAAAAGGTGACTGAAAAAGGAGATCAAGGCCGTCAAAGGCCGGCCGTTTGTCACTGACGCAGGGGGGTATGGGGGTCACATGGGGGTGTGGGGCAATGAGGGAAGCGTCAGGGGTCCAAATCAAAGGCCTTCCATTAGTACGACTGGATTACCGATGACGTAAGGCCTTTTCTGTGACCGGGACTAAACCACGAGCAAATTTACACAGGTTTGACATTCACACACGAAAAACCATCCCAAGGTACAAAGCCCTGTGGGGTGCAGGAAGCAAGCTGGACATATAGACGTGGTGTACAAGGATAAAGGCACATCATATGCAAACAGAGGCCTGTATTTTTGGCCACAGCACAACTAAAATATGATTGCCATCAAGTACGATTTTATAACAGCTGTGACATTTTAGAGACAAATTATATTACTGTACATATTCTATGCTTAGTCCCCTCCAAAGGCGCCACAAACCAAAGGAAGACATTATTAAGTTCAAGAAGAAGACAGATAGGTTGGTAGTTCCTAAATAATAGTGGTCCAATGCATTGTTTTGTTTTCTCCCGGGGAAAGAGCAGCCCTGAGCATTGCTCACAGAGACAGATTGTGCTGCGAGGCTAAGCAATCAGGTCCTCACACAGTTCCTCACACAGTTCCTCGTGCTCGTGGGAGTTTTACTGACACAAAAATATTCTGAGAGCAGAATAAAAAATGATTTTTTGTTCAGATTGTAGAGGAGATGGATGCAAGCAACAAGATGAGGTGGGACAAAGACATCTGATTGGTTGGACCCACCTCTTCTACAATCTAATTGGTTATCTCTCTGAACCTATCATTTTTCATTCTGCTCTCAGAACATTTTTGTGTAAGAAACTCCCATGAGCGTTTCTCACACGGCTCATCCATTCCACTGTATAAACACCTAGTTACATGGAAGCACGCTATGAAGGTTAGGGTCTAACTTCCAACCTTCAAACTTAGCGTGGCCCTGGATAAGTGCTGGGCAGCACCTGCAGAGGTTCACACCAGGTGTCAGGAAGGTGACTAAAGTGCATATTCATAGGCGGCTTGTCTTTGTATCTAAAACTCCATGACCATAGAGGCAAAGAAATGTTTTGTCTCTAGAATGTTCCCAGTAGACAGTATCACGACACCGCCTGAACATGGCTAAATATGCTGTGTATTACTATAGGAAATCACTTTGGTATTTCATAGTGACTTAAGCATTATTAATAGGTTCATATTGACTCCCGCTGACCATTAAGACAGCATTGCTCTAGAATGTTGTGTCTTCTGTCTGTTTATTCAGACATATTCATGGCTATGATGACTGCATCCCTCCACCTTGCTGCTGGTTTCCCTCTTCTTCATTTTCAAGTAAAATGACCCTCCCTGGTACTCTGGGTCTTATCAATGTACAGTATGCCCAAAACTTATATATAGTCATTACTCGCTGCTTTAGTATACAGACACAACAATGAACCTGCATGTGACTCTCCCGCTTGCAGGAATGCAGAACCAGGGGTGTTCCAAATACAAGAATTCTTAAACTCTTGATGTATCAGTATTCCTCCTGAATGTAACTCGCCATTTACAGTGACGTGGCTCTGATCAGCTCCGCGAGTCTCTGTCAACTTTTTTTTCATTTTCATGGATGAGTAAAGAAACAATATTTGAGAAAATCTAAATAAGCATTTTGAAATCATGCAGAAAACCTAAAGAAAGCTACACATTCTCCAAGAGAAACACCCTAGGCCAAAAGAAAGACACTTAAAGCATAAATAACAGCAGATCGCTCTTAACAGCTTGTGGATTTTTTTTTAAGTAAACCTGTTACACCAGTATTGAGAGGTAAACATCAAGCTTTGTTTACAAAAACAGTTTAAGACATCATGCACAGCACTGATCATACAAATCTGTGAACCGCTGCTGTAGAAAATATCCCGGAGAGGTCAAACACAGACACATGCGTTCGGTGAGGGTGCCTGGCCAAATGGGAAGGTGAACGAACGGGCATGATTCACTCAGACTAGCACTTGATCAAAGTTTAATAGCAGGCCATGAGGGCCAGGGCACCGTACAGGGTATCGACATCCTACTGTCTGGTCCTGCTTCTTCACATCTCACAGGGGTAAAGACATACGGCTTTCAAAGTCCCATTAGCTGCTACTGATCCAGAATCAGCTGACATGCATGATTCTCACCTGCCCTCAGCCTTTCCTTTGACCTGAAAGACCTCTGCGAAGAGCCAAGGTACAGCAAATGTGCTTTTCAAATGAACAAGTTATGGAAAAACTCCTGTGTATTCTCCTCTGACATTTATTTTTTTGAAAGATCCATTTTTAGTAAATGGTTGGACTACATTAAACCAATATGCCTGGATTTTTCCTGAACTCTAACAACAGCAATGTAGGCATTTATGCATGTTATAAGAGCCCCATTTGTTCTGTTGCTTTGATGTGTATATAATTGTTAAATAGAAGAAAATACAATACAGATGTAATATCTTACTCAAAGGCTGGGAATATACAAATACCCTAGATTGTTTCATTTATTTATTTAAATTTTAATTTTATTGATATCTGTTCATTTCATTATTTTTTGGTTTATTTTTGGTATTTTTATTTTAGATGAGTGTGTGAATACATGTAGATATCAGTACTATTATTATCTTTTTATTTATTTAAATCTTTGATACAGAAGAGTTGTAAATGTCCTTGCCTATGAATGTATTTTCTTTCTGAAAAGGAAAATTAAAAATTAAAAAAAAGAAAGATCCTTTATTGACATTGCCAAACCTAGGAGTTGACATTGACTTAGCTCAGTGTTGACACTGACATTGACTAAGCTGAGAGCTGACAGTGACATTGACTAAGCTAGGAGTTGACATTGATTTAGCTCAGTGTTGACACTGACATTGGCTAAGCTGAGAGCTGACAAAGACATTGACTTAGCTGAACGATGACAATGACATTGACTAAGCTAAGGGTTGACATTCGCTAAGCTGAGAGTTGACAATGACATTGCCTAAGCAGAGAGTTGACATTGACTAAGCTGAGAGTTGACATTGACTAAGCTGAAAGTTGACAATGACATTGACTTAGGTGAGTGATGACAATGACACTGACTAAACTAAGGGCTAACATTGGCTAAGCTGAGGGTTGATCTAAGCACAACATAAAATTGACTGTATTATTGTAACCAAATACAGTGGTACCTCGGTTCTCAAACTTAATCCATAACGGACTCTGGATCGAATCCTAAAAAGTTTGAGTTCTGATCAAATTTTTCCCATAAGAAATAATGGAAAACCAATTAATTGGTTCCCTGCTCCCCAAAATTACACCTAAATATGTTTTTAGGAATTTGTTTTTGCATTTAAGCATAAAATGAACAGGATAAAACAAGAGGCGCATTTTTTTATTTATGGCTTTCAAAACCATTAAGATCTTATCCCAACATTACCGATGTCCTGCCACGATCGTCCTTCCGTGTGCCAAGCTTCCTCGTTAACCTAGTGTGGGACTTGTCATGTGATCAGCTGTTTCTGGTTGTTGTCATAAGTTCTCTGTATTAATTCCGCGTTTCAGCTTGTTTCCCCAGTCCGGTCATTGGGTACGTTCGACTTGCTTACAGCACTGGCTTAGAGCAACGCATTCTGATCCTGACGCAATGCATTACGGTTAGATGCATTGCAAACTCTCACACTGGCTGCACAAACTGGAACTGCCTCTGTGATGACACACTTTTGCCCTTATTGGCTGAAAAGTTTAGTTGCACGCATGACATTTGCATCCCAGGCAGGTCAGATGTGTAATCAGCTATCTCTCTCGAATATTGCATAAAGTAGTGAGAACTGGTTTTCAGTTAATTTACCTGTTAAAGTTTAAATAAATTACATAAATGCTCTAATAGTTCACATAAGTTAGTGGTTTATTTATTGTCAGTCACTGTAATGTTGCACTGCTTTATTTGGTTAATCGTCCAGTCTGTGAAGAAGGCATTCAAGTAAGAATTTCATTGTAATATGACTCATTTCCTAGCGCATACAATTTATATTAAGTCAGCGTTCATGGTTCGCCTTATGATATTCAGATCGAGTACTAGGTCAAACTGGTTTGTTCCAGAAATTTGAGTTCTAGTGAGTTTGAGAACCGAGGTACCACTGTATAATACTGAAATCTACTGCAAAAATATAAGCATGCTAAAATGAAGTGCTGCCGCATGGTATAACAGCAGACGCTTTGAATGCGTGTAGAAGGCAACATCTGGGAAAAGGAAAGGATAGGAAACCCCAGAAGCTTATCTCACAGCTGGGCCCAGTGATCAGCGCAATTCCTGCCTTGTGATGAACAAGCTGGGGGAGGAGCATGGAAAACCGACTCGGGTCTAAAAATCTGCTGGCCCTCCTTCCAGAGAGGAAAGGTAGGATGCCTCCCCTTCCCCCAGAGATGACCCCGCGGCAATCTGTGGGCCACATGGCCCACATGCTAGAGATTCTTCCTGAAAACCCCCTATAAGCTAAATGCAGCTAACCTGGATCTGAGTGGGAAAAGCAGATCCTCGTCTGGGCCGGAAACTTGAGGTGTACCCCCATCAGGAACCATCGCAGCAGGTCCTGTATGCTAGTATGAGCAATCCTCCATCAAGCTCAGTAACACAGCGTGAGAAGCTGATACCCCCCACCATGTGCTCATCCACACTGGACATCGCTTCTCCCCCAAATAAGACCATCACACCAACGGGAATGAGCTGGCTTAGATGGCAGCCATTGTGTAATGTGCTTATATCACAATGCTACGCTCATAGGAATTACACCTGGTGCAACCAGCACAAAGAGTGTTCTGATGGCAGTTAATCAGAACTTATCATGTCAGCCTTTATCTGTTTATAATACAAACTGGAAAACATAACCTACAAGGCTGAAGATTATGGGTAATGCTGGTTGTTCAAAGGTCAGTAACATACTAGACAACTGTGCTGCATGTTTTACTAATTTATCTGATCCTTTTATCCAAAGTAACTTAGAGTAAAGGAAAAGGTTACAATTTACGTGTGTTTCTTTGAACTTGAACCCACCACCTTTGTGTTGCTAGTGCAATGATGGACTGGCGATTGGTGGACTTTCTCATTGAGCTACAGGGGCATCATTTAACACAATCCTCCCAAAACGCTCCCATCGCCCTTGTCATTCTCGTGACAACAGGTTGAAATTAGTGAGAGGACATTTCAGTCTGGATTTAAGGAAGCACTTCTTTACACAGCGTGTAGTTAGAGTATGGAATAGCCTTCCAGATAACGTAGTGCAAGCGGAATCCTTGGGTTCCTTTAAATCAGAGCTAGAT
>JABFDZ020000082.1:2872494-2899625 GCA_019775955.2 Pollimyrus isidori
TTAGTTAAGTTCTCCCCAAGCGAGCTTGATGGGTCGAATGGCCTCCTCTCGTTTGTATAGTTCTTATGTTCTTATTACACATCAGGCGAGTGTGCCCCTATGGACGTGGAGAACTTAAGGAACAAGCCCCTCCTGGCAGCCACACCCCCACACACCTTCCAGGCTGCTGGGGGCGACACCCAAAAGGCAAACATGACCAGTTTCACCAAGGACAACCACAGACTGAAGCTGAACCATCATCCGCTCATGTCATCATGCCAACCACTGAAAGGGCACATGCCAGAAACCTGGGCTATCCTTACTCAACATGTGACTGCAGATTGACGGTCTCTCCAACAGATACAGACCACTACACTCTGGTAGCCAGCTGCTATGCTATGGTAAACATGGTCTTACCTTGTGCCTGCACTTCAGGACCACGCCATAGGCTCCTGGAAAAGGTGAGAAAGGGGACAGGGGGAGAGAAAATTATTCATTTCAGCTAGTTAAGCAAACAACATGAGAAGTAGGGGTGTTCTGAGGGGGTATCCCGTGTGAGAATGCGTGGTTGGTCGCTTAGCGGGTAGCAGTGTCTGGCCTCAACTGCAATACACGTCCTTTCAGACCGCACACACTGGGGGCAATGAATTAAGTTATTCCCTAAGAGAAACATTCACTGGCATCAAGTCTCACATTTTTCCCGCAAGACTCGCGTCTTGCCAGTGCACAGTCGTGACGTGTAAATCTCATGCAACCAAACCGAACTCACACAAAATGATGGCAAAGTATACAGGGCAGTTTTCCCTGCCGTCAGCCTTGCAGAAGCAGAAGGTTTTTGGTAAAAGTAACATATAGACCAAATGACGATGATCTACCAATGACCAATTTGGACTGGCCAGAGCTGGTGCAGTGAAAGCGGACAGATCGCCGGCGAGGAATGGGGAGAGGGACAGCATGCAGAGAGGCTCATTCTCTGCAGCCCAGTAGGACACCGAAACATGGTACCACTTAATTGCTGTGGGGATGCAGTATCTTTAAGAAGGCAGGGCTGTGGCAGATCCATCCCAGTGCCTTGGTTGAGGCTACAATTAGTCTAAGTGTGGACATTAAGGCCGCCACAGATAATTCCTGGACCTGTGACAAAGTTACTTCAAATGGGCCCCATAATATGCAACCTCCTTCACTCTTGGTCCTGACTGAGACAACTTCAACTTCTCCAATTGTTCATCTGAGATGGCAGGCCTGGTGGAGACTCCATTTCAGCAGGAATTACATGCATGGGTAGGTCAGGGATTAGCACTACCCACGTCTCACGCCCTGCCCTGTGCCTGACGAGACTAGGAAGCTGGTACCTCGAATCCTGTTCTGTAGTCTTTGAGAACCTCAAGATCTCACTCTACCTGCCACCACACTACTGTCAAGCATTTGAACCAGTTCATTAGTGATTAGGACTAGGTAAGCACCCACTCTGTGAACTGAGACCCTACATACCCTCAGGAGTGGAAGGTGTGAGTGCTCAGGAATTTTAGTGAGGTGGGGACAGCTGGGCGTACAGGAGCCATGGTGATAAGCCCTGCCCAGTTAGAGTCATCGATCAAGACTGTTGGACTTGGATGGTGGGGGCTTCCCAAGTTGGAAATGGAGATGACTCACACAGGTGATGTTCCTGCCTAATCTGACTCATCCAGGGTTGTTAACCTTGGTCCTTCCCTCTCCAGAAATGCTTTTGCTTAAACGATATTACACTTGTGCATGAAGTCCTAGAGAACTGAGTGCTGACTGCAACTAACGCAGTCTAGTTTTCCACTGAGGTTATTCCCAATATTCCAATTCTTCATATTTCAGTGATAAAAATAATCAGAATGGGGGCAGGGGGACACAGGAAGTCAGCATCTTTGGCTACCGTATAGGCTTTTAAAATGATATTTATAAAATGTGTGAAGGCCTCTCGCCAACCTCACCTTCACCTACAATCCCAAGGACCTCAAATTTATTCATCACATCACCGATGTCAGGAATCTTCATGAAGACAAATGGTGGCAGAGACGTGGCCAGCAGGGGGCGTTCTGGCTAGTGGGAGGCATGTAGCAGGCTGACGTCGTGTCCCTGGCGGAGGCTTGTGGGTGCAGGCTGTGGTGGTTGTCCCCGCATACTCATACGCACTCACATGCACTACGCACGTACACACACACCTGCAAGAGCATGAAAAAAAGCAGAAAAGGTTAGTATTTTGATGTACATTACATACATCTGTACTATTGGTTGAGCCCAATGCTATTTTATATACCATGCTAAGCATCTGATTCAGCTGTTATGTGCAAATATGTGAAATGTTTTTAACAAGAAAAAGTTCCAAGATGCATTTAGCGCAAAAAAAAGTCTTTGGGGACATATTTAGTGAACAGCCATTCTGTCCAAAGCATAGCCCCATGAAGAGGAGTTAGGTGTATCTGGCCATTTCATTTGGCAGAACTGGTTTGTCCAGATGTGAAAAGTAAAACAGGGAGTCAGTGGGACTCTGTGAGTCTAAAGGCAGCCTTCAAGGAGTCTGTAAGACTCAATGTTTACAAAGGAACCTCCAGGGAGTCAGTGGGACTCTGTGGGTCTAAAGGCAGCCCTTGATGAAGCTGTAAGACTCAATGTTTACAAAGGCAACCTCCAAGGAGTCAGTGGGACTCTGTGGGTCTAAAGACAACCCTCATGTTAACAAGGCTGTAAAACTGGACCAAGATGGTCATGCAATGAGAATAACAGCTCATGAAAGAATTATCGTTTGCTGCGCAAAAATGTTCAGTTACACTGAATATCGTACATTAATTAACAGAGAAACCCATGATCGATTTAGGAATTAAGCAGATACAATTGAGATGGTTCAGTAGAGAGCATGGTGGCCTAACACAGCTTGTGTGTGTGTAGTTTGCATGGTCTGATATGAGTTCCCTCACAACTGGAAAATATACGGCATAGCTGGACTCGCGTCTTTAAATTTTATGATGGAAAGTTGAGGGATAAAACAAAACTATGGCATGACATACTGTATGAGACACTAAATACTATGCAGGCACTTTCCGGAAAAAAATGGCACTAAAAAAGTATTTTTCATACAAAAAGTCCTGGATTTCGTCCATATTTTCACTTTTTGCATCTGCCTCCCGTAAGCAGCGGCCTGTGATTGTCCCCCTAAATATCAGCATTTCAGAGGTGGTGCCTGGACGCTCCTGCCAGTGCGAGTGACGGTGACACGCGCCGATGGGTGATTCTGCTCTCATTAGAACATTACTGAGTACGTACACAAAGCTGGATGCTATAGCCTGCTGCACACCTAGGATACATGATGCAGCCTGAAAATTATAAAAAGTAGAGTGCAGTAAATACATAAACCAGTTTATTACCATTGTCAAATATTGCGTACTGTACATAATTGTATGTGCCAGGCACAGACTGTACCCCCAGTTGGTGGCAAATATACTGAAAAGGAAAATTCCCAGGCTGCTGTCTGTTGCCAGTTCTCCCCTGGTATACGCTGTACTTTTCTACATCTGTCAGCACATTAGATTTGTTTACACCAGCATGACCACAAACACACGAGCAATGCATCGCGATATAACATCACAACGGCTACAATGTGGTTAGGCCATGGGAGTTTTACAGATCCATTTATAATCTTATGGGAACACCATCGCGTATGAGCCCGGTTGTCAACGGAAACCTTATGTGGCATAGGACTGCAAATCTAGAATTGGCTAGCCAATAAACAAGCATTAAATGATCTTGCGTGATCATGAGGACAGAGAATGCACTAATTGTGGATTGAGACAGATGTGTACTTGTGTGTTTGCTGCCCCACTATGCCGTATGCCCAGCTGATTTCCCCAGCTGTATTATTATCGTAGTATTTCATAAAGGACACATAATCAAAATGTCATGTCAAAATGACTATTCCTGGTATTATTACTTGTGCTTTTTTCACAAATAAAGTTTACCCTTAAAATATTCATATTTATTTAAACTCTGTGCAAATGCCATACGCAGGTGTTCAGCAATCTCACGAGCCAAAAAGTGAAAAACAGTGGGAAAATACTGACACTAATGACGGTATTGTTACTCCAATTAAGGTAATACACATGGTCTGTGCCTTCTTGCTCCACGATCCCAATAGCACGCAATAAATCATGGGATTGTTCTCCATCACTAAGGATGACCCCGTTGCATCCTTGATATTTGGGGCGAGACAAGACCAAAATCTCAATACCAAGAACACAAAGACTATGTTTGTGGTCTTGGAAAACTTGCCTTCCAAGCACAATCTAGTATAGGAACTGGTCTTCAACAATAGAAGATGAATGATGTAAAACGGGTAACCGAGAGCAGAAGTACAGTCAAGTATGCATCCGAGATTCAGCTAAGGTCTTTCTTATGGTTAGGGTAACTTGAAGTGGAGTAAAGTAAATGTTTGTACATCGGGGGAGACCTGTAGCTGTATGATGGATGGATGGATGGATGAATGGATGTATGGATATACAATATGACATTAAATATGATATACAAAACAATCTGGTCTACCCATCCATCCATCCATCCATCCATCCATTTTTCAACCGCTTATCCTACTGGGTCGCAGGGGGTCCGGAGCCTATCCCGGAAGCAATGGGCACTAAGTATTCACTTAGACTGCGTAGAAAGCTAGTGACTAAATGCTTCTATCCATTCTTTTCCTGACTACCTGGATTAGACAACGGTGTTCAATTTGTTTCCTATTTAACCTGACCTTTTTTGAGCAGTAGCAAATGTTAGACGTCTGATTGGTCACTTTGGCTGGAGGATGGAAGGCAGGGTTAATGCATGGACTCCACATCTCCAAGTACGCAATTGGTGCCTGTTCCATGGTGGTGGTTGTTACCATTGAAATGTGCGTCACCCGTCTCTGCCCAGCGTTAGCAGGACAAATTAGTTTCTGATCAGTAATTTTGCTACAGCTTCTAAAACTGCTACTACTACTACACAGAATGCCATTAGATACAAAAGATACAAAAATGTAGGTTGCATAATTCAGCACCCTTCATTACTCTAGGGAACTGTGGGACCCCGACTCTTCCACTGGAATGAGTCAGTGTGTCGTGAGTGTGTTCAATGGCACAGCTCTGACCAAGCGGATGAGGACAGTGTGCAGTGGTACCACCCCGACCCCCCAGTCAGCCAAGCACAAACTGTATCACCACACAAAATGTGAGATCCCCCGCTACCATATTATTCTTAATACAAGAGCAGAACAGAATAATCATGCCATTGCTAGTCAGCTCACAAAAGATGAAGATCTTCCTTTTGAGGTCTTCTGACCACACTTTCAATGCCACATGCAGCCATTCTGAATGACGATACAACCTCCCATCACAGCTGTGGCGAGTAAATCTATTGTAATCCCAAATCAGCAGGCTTTGGCATTAGCATGGCAGTTCATCTGACAAACCAAATAATCCACCCAGCCCTTTTATGGCTGGTTTCCACAGCCCTGAGCACATCTTAATTAAAAGGGAGCAGGCCCAGATGGGGGGGCGTGGGGGCTCGTAGCGATTGCCATCTATTGCCATCTATTCATTTTTTAAGACGGGAAAGGGAAATATAGAGAAGTTGGTCCCTTACCATCCATCTGAGGGAAACTGCTTGTGACTGGTACCTCCGATCCAGCAGGAGGCAAAAACAGGTAAGGGAGCGAGATGGCAAGCTGATGATGTGTACAGTGGAAAAGTTGAGCACCCCAGAAATCCTGGATTCAGGTGAAAGTGGGAAGGGTGTTGCACAGGTGGAGGAGGAGAGGCTGCGTGAATGCCAGGTAGAGAGGTGTTTTTACCCATAATCCAATTCTAGGAGAAGCAGCCAATCCCCATCTGAAAAGGCTTGAAAGGGGTTCCAGTGCAGCAGAAGTATTGTTTAACAATCAACCTCTTCTTACGGTGCCCACTCTCCTAGACGCGGTTTCTTCCACTCCCGGGGACCCAAGACTCAAATAAGCGCACTTTAAGCCTTACTGCATTAGATCCAGCAGCAACATGTGTCCAGGGGACGAGGTCTGTGTGCTCTGTGTGGTTTTAGCAACCCTTTGGAAAATGATGTCATTATACAGCAGGGATCTCCAACTCTGGTCCACGAGAGCTACCATCCAGTAGGTTTTCTATCCTTCCCGGCTTCTGATGAGCCACACCTGTTCTCAGGTGAATACCAGGGCCAGGTGTGGCTCATCAGAAGACAAGTGAGAGAGAAAACCTACTGTATGGTAGCTCTCCATGGCCGGAGTTGGAAACCCCTGTTATACAGTGTATTGATAATTTAAAAAAAACAGGGAATGCAATTCTAAGGAGATCCACATGAAACAGATCCGATACAGGCCTCCACGAGATCAAGCAGCATTGCGGAGCATTTCTGAGAGAAAACACGTCTGTTTACATGAAATCGAAAATGTAAAAATGGGGACGATAACAGAACTGTGGGGGGAGAAAAAAATAATCAAACAGGGGGATATTTTCTTCTCTTCTGCGACAGATTTTCCTTTGGCGTGTAGATGTACTGTAAGAAGCAGCTGAGGTTTTTAATGTCACATGAGTGTAGTGCCGGCTGCAATTTCACTGGGATCACCCATATTTCTCCATCCCTTTTACATGTTGAAATGACATTAGCAGTGCTCCATCAGCCAACGTGCATCCCCAAAAACATAAGGACAGAAAAAAAAAAACAAAATTCATTCAACAAATTTGCCAGTGTTCCACTTACGGGGACAATATCTCACTGTAGGCATCTTTAAACCATTCAGATGCAGGAGAGGAGGGAAAATGGCGTCCGTCTGCTCAGTTACAGCTGAAACTGAATTCACCAAGAAGTGAATGGTTTGGAGACGCACCAGGACAAAGGCCGGAGCTGGGCCAGATAGAAGTCTGGCGCACGTGGTACTACCGAGCAGGCGGTGGATGGAGAAGAAAAGTCAAAAAGGCCTGAAAATCCTGATGACATATATTACCACAAAGACAAATGTGAATTGATAGAACTGGAATACTTCAGAGGGAATTTAAATTTTGGTAAAGAACACAAGTCGCCATAAATATTCCCCAAAATGAGTGCTAACTCAATCCTTCGTACCATGTTCCTGGCAAACTAGCAGCCCAAATACATGACGGGACCGTGCTTCAGCAGTATCTCCGGCAGAGAGGTGACACGCAGCGGCTCCTTAGATGGGATTTAACCGGACGCTGGGCATACCAGCCACTCAGTCGCGTCTCCTTCCATGCAAACCAGAGTTCTGGGAAGGTTTGAAAGCTCATCAGGCGTCAAAATAAATAGCAAATTTGCGCATCATGCAAGCGATCAGACGCCGAACGCCGTGGGCAAACGTCTTCCCCGTGGTACAAAAGGAGGACGACATATGCTTGACAATGGCTCATGAGGCTAGGTAGTTCGCAACTTCTAAACCACCTACCACTAGGTGGCGAGAGGGTTAAGGAGCAGACTGCTGCATTGTGGGAGAGACAGCACTTAGGTAAAGCGATTTTTACATTTTTTTTAAATAAAAAACAAGCGCCACGGTGGTTCAGTGCTCCTACCTCCAAGGTCCTGACTTGGCATGTGTGACGTTTGTCTGTCAATAAATTGTGAGTCTATGTGCTTCCGAACATCCCTTCCTGGTTGTGAGCTTGTCTCATGCCTGAAGCTGCCTTGGATTGGACACAGGGCCCCTTAATCAGTGGTAGGGAAAAGGATGGACAGAACAGAGGGAAACTTTGCAAGTCCAGAAAATTCCAACACAGTGTGAACACAGAACAGAAGCACACTAAAAACAACAGGAACAGCCATCACCTGTAATCTGTCGGTCTGTTTTCATCATAAAATGCCATTACTATTAAGGAGATACAACCCCCCCAAAAAAACTTTTCAGCTCCAAAATCCTCAGTTTCCTATAAACCTATGGTGCCACGAAAAGGCAAAGATGAGCCATTCTGATGATTAAATTGTTTCTGGGAACTGTACGAGATTACAAACTCAACCCTCAGTCCACCTGCCAGGCTCCAAAGCAAAGCCCTTTTTTATAAGAACGACCAATTAATACCCTCATTAAAACAGGATAAGAGCGTGTGGCATGTTTACCTTTTACAAAACATAAGCAGTGATTCACAAATTTTTAGACTCGCGGATTTCTCCCCCTGAACTGACTTTCATGCACACACCCACCCATCAACATGCTCAAACATGGTGTTACACAAGCGTCCAAAAATCCTTATTATCCAATTCTCAGCTTCCATTATCTGTAATAACGAACTGAACAATTTGTGCAATTAGCTGTCTTTTACAGCTGGTATAAAACAGCAGAAGATGGGAAATCCCAAAGGGCTCTCGAGGTGCAGGCTAAGACTGTTCAGTGCAATTCTATTAACCATGATTTAAAACTAATAAATAAATAAACAAAAACCATAGCAGCATAACCCTAAAGGCAATGAGTCATTATCTCCTTGTGATGTCCTGAAACATTCTACATCCTTCAGAGCCCCAAAGCCACAAAATAAAAAATAAAAATGTCTCAATCCAGACGATGGAGCTTCCTGCGATTGTTTTTTTTCTTGTGTGCTTGTATGAAAAGGCTCCAGTACCTTTCACAGCGTCCCGCCTCCTCCTGATCCCTGAGGTGCCGTCGCTCTCGGGCAGTCCGCCATTATCGCCTGGGCGCAGTCCAGCTCAGTGCCTCTAGAGGGCCTCGGTGGCTTGTCAGCTTGGAGAGCACTCCCAATTAAAATGGAAAATACTCAAAAACTGTCCCACACAAAGCAGATGTGCATTGGGCACAACTTGGTTTAATGCACGAAATTTGTGGGTTGAGGGGACTTTTATGTTAGAAACACAACGATGGGAATTCCTAACTATCTGTTACTCGCATTTCACCTCAGCATTGTCCTGTTCTCTGGTAAAATGGACCAACACATACTAAGCGCTACAATCTAGGAGGTCTTGTGGTTAGAGGCAATGTCAGTCACTGCATGGTTAACTCAATGGAAAACAGTGTGAATGTAGGCCAGCAAAGGATAATGCCCCCAGTGGCAGCTTTTAAAGCATCACCCTTATTGGTCACTGCTAATACTGAGCCATGTACTGCAGCCCTGGGCTTTGCTCTATTGCTTTAGGACAGAAGGGGTCAAGCATACAGCCTGCAGGCCAAAACCGGCACAGTAGTGGTACTAATCTGTCCAGGAAGGTGATAACATACTGATGAGAAATGTGGTTGCAGACAGGACTTCGGATCTCTCCTACTTTCCTGCTTTTCATGTCCATCGCAACTCGGTGAAAAGCTGCGTGGTTATTATCTGCGTGAACTGCGCTGGACGGCAGCTTCAGGTCTCAGGCGGGTCATCTTGCATTATACATGGACGTACTTTGTGGGAGGCACCTTCAATGATCTGGAATTGTCTATGAACACAGACTGTGCGGTCAAAACGCATACTTTGAAAAAAGAACATTCTTCATGAGGTGCTGTAGAACGTTCATAATTCGAAGCTGATTTCTGATCAATTTCATTGCGGACTCATAGTGTACCTTGGTGACCAACCTCTTACACTAATGAGGAAAAAACAAATATTACATATGTTCCACATGTTATGGGCCCGACTACACAGATTTTCTTTCTCCAACCCACTTGAGATTAGGTTGAGTCCAACGTGACCCATTAACTGAAACAAGTTTGACACCCCTGCTTTAGAAAAAGCATCCAAAACACGACTCAAGCTCCTGGCCCGAAGTCACACACCAATCACAGCGCAGTGGGGGAGGGGCTGAATCTGCTGCTGAGTCAGGATATCCAGGAAAAAAAGCTTTTAGGAATTCGTGGAAATGACAGTCACGCTAAGCCCCGCCCATGCCGTGGCGTGTGTCAGACATTCCTCAGGGCGTTCCACGGCACTAGGCTCAGCAAGCCACAGCTACAGGATGTCCGATTTACTGTGTACGAGCCGTGTTCAGGGCCACACGGGGCACTACAGGATGCTGTGCCTCTGGGTTCCTCCCAAATGTGACTGAAAGGGGGCATGTTTCTCGTCCCTACCACCCACACGGTGTTGTGTAAGGCCCAGGATTTCATACTGTGCAGCCCATGCCTTGCCAGAAACATCTCCTTCCCTTCATATCCACAAATGTACTCTGTATCTCACCAAAACACCGCCAACGATGTGTTGCTGTCTTCTGCCCAGCAAGAAATGGGGTAAAACATTCCAAAAAGGGCTCAGTCAAAATACACTGGAAAGAACCTACACAGACATTAATAATCGATTCCTGCTGGAATGGATGTAATTTGCTCATTGACCTTAAATAGACTTTCCAAAACATTCCTTAAATCTGCAGGTTTGTACCTTTAAAATGGGTGCAAATAAGTTTGAAAGTGTATCCATCATACTCTGTAGTGTTTCAGAGCCAATGCCAGCTGTCACTTTCCACTTACCACCCACACACAGCTCGCAAAAAAATTTGGTGCTGGTCAAACCAAGGATTTTTAAAATTATTACTGTGCATAGTGCTGAGAAAATGGATTTCTGCATTGCTCTAGCAAATTCTATCATTATAACCTGAGACACTAAATGTCAGTTGGTACTTAGCCTGAATTCTTAGGGTATTGAGATGATTTTGTTGTTTTTGGGGGATTCTCTGGTAAAAAGATTTCCTAGCTGAGAAATCCGCTGTGGAGGCAGGTTGCCATCATCATGCAATATCTGAGGCCCACGGTCTTAAAGGAAACTGCAAAGGCAGAGCCTTCCTTCCAGGAGAAAGGAAGAAGAGCTCAGATCCAGACCAACTCCGCTATCTAAACGAGGAAATAGTGCATGATGGGAGGAGCGCGCACGCACACACACACACACACACACACACACACAAACATGTTTGTATTCATATCTACATGGGGACCATCCATTCATTTCTACTGAAAAACTTGAATCTCAACAAAGACAACCATAACCCCTTCTCAACACTACTTTAACCATAAGTAACCAAATAAAATATAAGACTTTTTGCACTGATCCTTATAAAATTGAGTTTTCCTTTGTGGGGACCGAAACAATGGTGCCCACAATGTCCAGATAAGTTTTTAATAATAAGTGGGGACACTTGGTCACCAAAAAGTAATATACACATAACCCGCCTCCCCCTAAGCGCACGCGCGCACACACATACACACACACAAAGATTTTATGATAAGGTGACTTTCAGTTTCTGATTCATGTAGTTTGTCAACATACTTAAGTGTTACCAGTCGAGGAACACACAAATATTTAAATGAGTAAAACTTCACCCGATTAAATAAACCATCACAGATAAGTGCCACTATACACTACACATTCTATCACAGTGATTTCATTATGCATTCTTTCTTAGACAGTACAAAATATTCTCCTTCGGTGTTTGTGGCCAAGTACTTCCTACTAACAAAGACAACATAAGGATTTGCATTTAGAGTCCTTCCCTTAATTCATTTGTAATGTCTTTCAACTAGACACAGAAGATAAAAAATGACTTCAGAACCGAATTCTTTCGAAATCACTGGTTAAAATAGATTCATGACGTATAACCTGATTTATAATGTGTTATCTGTACAATTCAACACACGTGATGTATTCAGCTCAGTGGGGGTTAAACTGCATGTATTCAGGAATGAAGGACATAAGCACACAAGCTTAAAAATTTCATGCACTAGACACTTGACAAAATCCAAATGAGCTCTGATTTTAAAACGCACCGAACCAATTCTAATCGTAAGGCCTAATGATCTATGATACATTATAGCATTAGGTTCACTTGGAAATCTGGAGATTTTATTAAACTTTACAACATAATCTAAAAGAAAAAAACTTAAACAATGGTTTATTTATATTCCGTTGCATTTCATGGATACATACCAATATATGTGTAGAGATTGTATTACTGTTTTAGAGGAAACAGTGTCATCAGAACACGCGCATTCCCCATAATACGCACTCCGACTTATTACTAAGCGTAAGACACATTTCCCACATCTGGTTTTAAAATGCGGCTTTGCGTTGTGCACGGAAATGCCGCTTTCTCCGTTTTCCCCTATATACAGGCATACCGTGAAGACCCTGTTGCTATTAGTGACAAGTCCACCCACCGCTACACCACCTCACCAACCCATAAAATATTATACAATTACACCGCGCCGCTAAATGCTTTGCTTTCGAAGGGCGTCGGTAATTTAAAATAATTGAATAATAATAAATGCAAATAAAAGTACAGTGCGTTTTCCATTTATTATGTAGCTGGACTGGGCACGAGCGAGGGATGGAGATCCTGAAAATGCATCGACTAAAAAATAATTAAAAAAAATAAATAATTCTGCGAATAGATGGATATTAACGATGGTGTCGCTTAAGAAGCTAATTAGATAAGAGTCTGTTTCAAAGTTGTGAGGCATTTGGACAAAAAAGAGGAACCCAATCTGCCAAATTTCGCGTTTACATTAATCTCTGATCGCGTAAAATGGACCCGAAGGGCTATGCGAAGGCGTGTGTGTGTGCATTTGCGCGTGCCAATGCTGCATTTTGGGCAACACTTGTATGTCGATCCGTGATGAGGCGGCTCCTCTCGCTACATGTTAATAAAAAAAATACGCCTTTCGAAATCCTGCTGCAATTACTTCCATCACAAGAAACCTACGTTTAATATTATATATCATGTAATCAGTGCAAGACGGTGGAAAAATAAAAGGAACATTTAAAAAGGTGTCAAAGCTGAAAATCCACGCAACATTCAGTAAACTGGTCAATTGATCAGATCTTTCCCATCACGATCTTGTAGACAGCAGCGAAGATTAAAGCAAGCCATGCCATATAATAAGAGCAGATCTTCCCCCTTTGCTAACAGGGGGATTCTGTTCGTTGATTGCAATTCAGTTAACCAATCAACAGGGTGAAAATGTTTAAACAACCACATGCCAAGCAGGTATTTCAAAGGAACGACAAGTGGGGCACTCACTCATATCTTGACAATTAAAGGACCAAATTCACCCTCATCGTCCACAGCCGATGTTGTCATTGCAGCAGCAACAGTAACCAAACCCGTGGTTGACAACCTACACAGTACCATGGCTATTAGCGCCAGAGGCAGTTTCTTGAAAGGCGTACGCAGGTATCCAATAGAAATGCAGTGTTGAGCACCACGTAACGCCCCCTATATTTTTAACCAATCAGTAGCAAGAGAGCAACCGCCGTTGTATTAGTTCGGTACATTGTCGAGTTCGGTTGAGCAATGGAATCCATCGGTGGTCTAAAAGCGGCAAAGTTATCGAACCCGTTATGGAAGAGTGGTGTGCATATTTCAAGTGTTCATTCAATGCAATCCGTTAAGAACGAACTAAAAAACGCAATACATTCAAATCTTGAAATTACATAAAAGCAGAAATATTGTACTTTCACACAGAAATAGCAAACTGGAAGATAAATGTAAAAAAATCATTCTCTATAAAAGAGGACCCGAAACATCTACTTGTCTTAAAAGGAAATAGTTTTAAGCAGTCAATCGGTTAACATGTAACGCAAGCATTACCTGCTTAAATATTTTTGTGTACTATTTTAAGGACATAATCTGTTAGAATTTGACTTCCCTTATATTTTCAAAAGTAGACTATATGTATAGTAGGATGTGTCTTGCTGAGCAATGTACTATCTGAAGTGAAGACACCCTAAAATTTGATATTTCTTAGATTCTGCAAAGTAGAATAACAGAATTTAAAATCTATATTTCAGATAAATACATGAATCCTGCCACCTACTGGAAAAATTAAAATTCGACAAGTGGTTCACTAAATGATATATGATGCCTTTAATTGACATTATTCACATGTAATAGAGAACAATATTACATTACACATGATATTCCAGACTGGACCGGAATTGTACTTTTAGCCCATATATAGAATTAAATTTTATTTTGGGGCCAAAAAAACGGAAAAAAAACAGAGAAGTGAAAGCCACAACATAAATATTACAATGTCAGAATTATTACGCACTATGAAATCAAATCATAAAATATGAAAATTGACACTTTAATGAGTGAGTTAATAATAATGAGTTAATAATATCCTTCACCTATCTGCATCAAGACTGCCTATCTCAGGCAGTTCACAGCACAGAGGTGCATCCTGGGTGAGATGTCTGTCCATCGCAGAATACACACATGCTGTTATGGTGGGGCATGGGACAGGGTAAGATGAGATGACCCACGTAGCAGCTCCAACTAACAAAAAGACTTTATTTTAATATATAAAACATATTAAAGATACCATTATACTATACATAAAACATACTAAACCAAAGGACTGCAAGGGGAAAAAACAGGAAAACGTTAAACTTAGGCAGAAGGCAACAAACATAATAGACGAACAACAAACACAGGTCAACAACAGCTACAACACACAGTAACAACCACAACAGCCACCGGAGGAAACAGGGCAAAGACAAGTACGTATGAAGAGCTCTTTTCCAAAATGGCATAAATCCATTGTTATAGTTTTCAGGAAAATGACATTTTTTACCTAGACCCACACATTTTCTTAATATTTAATGTATCCTGCTAAAATGGTTTGTTGGCTCAGTCTGAACATGTTGAACAATGATTGTTAAATCAAACAACAGTAATGTTGATCATAAACTCAAAGTTTATTTTTTTCAAAACATTATAAATCCATCCATTCTTTTCCAAAACGCTATAAATCTATCCATTTAATTAAAAAAAGTTGATTGTTTATGTGTGTTATGTGTGAACATGCAACATATGACATCAAGGACTCATCATACAATAAATGAATATAAATACATAAAAATAGTAACATAAACTAAATAGTACAATAAAATAAATATAGGAAATTTCATGTTTCAATATCGTCCACCACGTAAAATAAAACATCCAGTAACAGCTTCTCGGTCTGACAGAAACCGGTGGCGGCAGCCTGGTGTTGACATCTCACAGTAGGTAGTAACGCACTGCCTGAGTGACGAACCTTATTTTTTTGTTGTTTTTTGTGGTTTTCTTTGTCCAGTCAGCGATTTCTACCTCCAGCTTTAGATCTTACTGGCTCATCGATGCCATCAAATGGTTTAAATCATTGATTTTGAGGAGAACACTAAACAAGATCGCAACAAAACCATCGCATCAGAGGGCCACTAAGTTAAGTCGCACGCTCACCGAATTCTGATTGGTCAAGAGTACTATATATCGTGTTTTGACAAAAAAATAGGTATGACACTTATTGCACTTTGGAAAAAACGTCATCTTGCAGTACATCTTAAACAAGGAAATATAGCCTAGTGATTTAGCATAAAATGTTGATATAGCTGTGAATAGGGTTAGTGCATAGCAAAATGGCATGAAAAACTCATTTAAAAAAAAAAAAATGGCATCGCGTTGTGGAAAAGAACTCTTCATATATAGATGGATAATGAGGGCTAACGGCAGGTGTGGACTGTTACAAACAACAGACTAGGGGCAATGAGGAGCAGGTGGGGTCACTCGACAGACACAGAAATGTCCAAAGGCAAAGGGAATCTAAAACAAGGAAGACTGAACATACTGCAAACAGGGAACAGGGAGAAAAAACAAGGAACTGTAACTAAAATGCATGATACACCAAGAAAACACACAATAACATAATTGTTAAATTAAGTCAAACCCACAGCAAAAAGGGATTTGGGACATGGGTTGACTACTTAGCCTGTTAAGCTACGTGGCAGCCAGGGGAACAGGGAAACACTAGGAGTTAAGGACACAGGATGGCCAGTGACACCTACTGGACAAAAAGGGAGTAAACATATGGAGAAGGCAGGACAGGGACCGATCCTGAAGCATGTATTCAATGAGGGCAATTTAAAGACGCCAAGTTACCTAAGCTCAATACATGGAGAATATGCAGACCCCATCCACGTGGGATGAGATATTAAATTAGGATCAATTATTATTTCCAGATAGCTTGATGTGTACCCTGATGTTAATTTGATGAGCACAGATCTAGAAGGATTGGAATACTGCTAAAAGAAGTTATAATATTCCATCGTAGCAAAGCCGATGCTATCGGTGGGGGAATTTCTTTGTGGAAAGAAAGCCTGACGGAGAATCAATAAAAACTGTTCTGTTCCCGGCTAAAATACGATCGAGCAATATGATAAAGACCGATAATAGAACAAGTGGAACTTTTCCGCCCCCTAGTGGGTGACCTTGAATGGGTTTTTAAGCCTTCTCTGCAATGGAATAAACATGTAGCCTATTAATAAAAGCGCGGTGATGTACATCATTTAATATGACTCCAATTTCATTTATTGAGTATGCATCAAATACTAATTACAGAATATAATCAGCTCATATTGCAGAATATAGTCACTTCTATATTTTGTGCGATGTGAGAATGCGCACTTGTTCGGATCTATCGTTTGGAAAAGAAACTCGTTGTGAAACGATGGGCGCCAGCCTTGGTTCAAAAACGCACGAACGCAACATTTCGATAGCTGAAGGTCACATATGTTAGCGAATGGGGACGAATATATTTCTCATTATGTCGGGCAGCGCCTGTGGGGGTACTCTTTCATCACATCACAAAGAGCTTATACGAGTGGCTTTTACCCTGGTGTACACGTAACCCAAATTACCACAGAATTAGGAGCTCTCCATGGAATACCTCACGTAGCGTTTAATGCCGTGCTCAGATTCCTAATAGCAAAATGAGCACGAATTTCTGAAAGAAAATGTCATTTATGAAGCTCAAGTGCTCTTGAATACGCTGTCTTGTACATTTTCCTGTAACCTAATTAAATGTAATTAATGTTGAATAACCAGAAAGCTAACACATTGTAAATTTATCATGATGTTTGATTTTGTTCCCTCAAATTAGTTGCATTCACAACTCGAATGTGTATTCAACACGGCTGTACAAAACTTTTGCATTCACAACGAAAAAATGTAAATGTAGGCAAATTAAATTTGATAGCGATGTTCTATAGCCTACATCCTAATTGGGGTATAAACACTGTCTACTTTGCGTTAAAGGCAGATGTTTCCTTCACAAAAATATTATACTTAAGTTGAAAATTGCACAATATTCTATGATTTAGGCCTAATGTATAAATAATAATAATAATATACACATAGCAATTACCTGTTGTGTTTTAAAACAGCCTATCATTTATTCACCATTACCTTTATTACTAGGACAAGTCTCAGCCAAAATGTTTATTCGAACAAGGCCAGGTATATTTTACGCTAAGATGCTGCCGTAGTAACGAGGCTGCAATCACTCGACTAACAGTTTATAGTTTATCACCTCTTTCTGAGAATATATATATAGACGTGAATGTGACAAGACGTGAACCTATTTTAATAGACCCTATGGATGATTTGTGCACGACACTGTGAAGGTTTGTATTCGGATTAATTTGAGATTTCACAGAAATCAACCAGAACAGCAACTCAACACTGCGAGACGGTGAATCAACATTCCAATATTTACGCCTCATGCACATTCAGAACGCTACATTAAACACTTAATACATTATTACACATCGTACACTTCAACTTATTGTCTCTGCTTGAATTTTGTTTCTTTACTGCTATGTAGACCTTTCGAAAATAAATCTGAATTAATTAGATTTTTAGAGTAAAGTAAAATCGACCACCAAGAAAATATAAAACTGCTTGTTCATAATTATCATAATATAATCATGGGCCTATTCATTAAAAATATAAATATTAACATAAAAATACAAATATTACATAGAAATGTCTTTATCTTATACGAGCTCTACGACCCGAAGTACCCATCTTATTCATTCATTTATTTTAAATCAAGCAAAACTGTCGCAATGTCAGTGTAATGTGCATTGAAAATACACGTGAAAATACGTAGAGTAATAGGCTATTACGGGAGCAGCGAAGCAGTCCTGTATCAGGCCTGCGCTAATGAAAGGCGGCCGCATCTGAACATGCGCGGAGGTGCGCGGAACATGGCGGCGTAGAGCTCTCGGAAAGTACGGAATTGCGCGCTACGGATTTCTGCAATAACTGGTAAGTTGAGTCCCACGTTATCCCGTTTTTGTTGCCTACTCCAATGTGAAGCTAGTCCAACGTCTTCTTGGTCGTAGGTCTACACTCATAAGCACGACTGGAGATACTCCATGTGAAAATGTGTTCGTTTATGCCCAGTCCGTCCCGCTTATTCATTATATTCGAAGGTTGTGTTATTATAGCCCAGCAGTTCCCCAATTATATATCAAGCGCCGATGTCATGGAAATTAATGCAGTTGTGATCCATTCGCTCTGCACAATGCCATCATTTTATCATCGTCAATAGAATGGTATTATTACGCTTTTTGGAAAGCTAATGTAGTTTGTGTTAGAGATGCATGTGATTAAGTGCTAATAGTAATAATATTGATATTGGTTGCTATAAATGAAAACGAGGCTACTGAATGAGTACGTTTAAGTTATTGACGTAAGCACAGTAGTTCAAATACCCTTACAGTTTAGGCGTGATGGATGAAATAGCTGTTTTTCTGCTGTTGAATCACTATGCTGAGACACTTGTTCGTTTGTTCGTATCGATAAAATAGTTGCTTGCGAAAGAGAATGTAGCATACTGTTCATGTGCGAAATTCATACAAAATTTTCGAAGGACACTATACCAATTTCCAGCCGTAACGAAGCGTTCGCTGAACCGCACCTCCTGCTGCCCCGCCTCTCCGCATATTTATGGTGCTGCACAATGCAAGCGCAAGTTTCGGGCGAACTGCATTATTTTCTAACTTTGAGAACCTAACAATCACATGAATTTGCAAAAAAAAAAAAAAAAAAGAAATAATTATGATAAAGTTGGAACAACTCGCCTGTGAGGTTCATTTAAAAGTTCCTTCAAGCTGGACTTAATAACAGACGAATGATCTGCTTTTGGGAATAAGTTGGTAAATTTTGTTTCTACTTTATTATGAATATGAAGTTGATATTTGATATAATTTATTGCCTTTTCCAATATTTTAATTATTGTGTTAGTTTTTCACTTGTAAGATTGCTGTATATTTCTGTATTGTCTTTGTTTTAATGGCACGTGTAGTTTGTAGCTGTGCTGTCTAAAATAACTTTATTATTTTGCTAAGAGTCAGAACCGCTGAGTTATCGCATGTGTCATATTATTGTTTTCAATGTACACTGTTCATTTGCTGGAACACAAAGATGTGCAGATAAGACATGCACGCCGTGTTAAAGAGCTACTTGTTTGTGAATTGCCGATATTACGAATTGAAAGTGTTTTCCCCCCACAATTTTAAACTCCATAACAAACGGCATTATGTAAAATTATTTCTAGATTTAATAACAGGAGATTTTAAATTCACTTTATAAAAGCATGTTTTTGACCTACATTTTTTGCCTTTATACCATTTTTAGCCGTTAAACCACTGCATTTACAGGTGCGTATTTGTTTAGAATATTTCACGTACAACGTCCATTAACTATGTAACAATGGAGTTATATAATGCACATTTATAAAGATTACTAATTAAGAAGTGTAGGTAGAAATACCCGTCATCATTGCTAACAATTATAAATTGGAATTAAGCGTTTATTAAAAGCGGAATCTGTCTCAGCCGCGGGGGCCACCTTCGCGCCGCTAATGGAGTACGTGTAAATTAGGGCGTGTGGTCACGTGATCCTTACGCCCCCTGTCGGTTGAGTTCATAAGTTCAGCTGGCGTACGTTGATGGCGGTCTTGGCCATCTTCTTTTCTCTTGTCCTCTCTTATAATCTCTTCTCCCCTGTTTGCTTTAAGAAATTTAAAGGAGCGCCCCAATACCATGTCTGACTGGAGCAGTTTCGACTACGACTACATCTCGGCTTAACTACCCGGCGACGAATTCTGAAAAGTCGATCAAGTCATAAAAACGTCTATGAGGGATGTCGGAAGATGCTGGCTATTTTAAAAATGGAGGGTCAAGGCGGGGCTTCCCTTTAATGAGAGTGCCATTGCTCGTTGACAAATCAAGGAGGGAAACGCCTCCTCTAGCATCACCTCTGTTCCTGAAAGCATCGATGACCTTGTCGCGATCATTTTTGTGCCCAAGGTAGACGACACATTAGAGAACATCACAAACCTCACTGAAAACATTTGCTTTTAGCTTATTCGGTATAATCAGGGTGAAGGCACCAATTGTTTGTCGGTAATTGCTTTACTCTGAAGTACTTAAAAATTTTGATCTACTTTGAGAAAGTTTCCACAAAACAGGGCTTCAACCCCACACAATTTAAGTCCAGTCTGACCCATATTTAAATAAATATGGTTATGATAAGTTTGTGTTTGTAGACCTCAGAAGGTTTCATCACAATGAAGTGATATGGTATGGCTATTTCCTTCACTGTACCCCCCAACTGACATGCTCAGTGTATGAAGTGAATCAGGTGCTGAGGGTCCGTATTCTGAGTTCTGAAGCTGCAACCCCCCACCCCCCACCCTGTTCATGCTCGAGTCCCAACTGCGAGTGTCAGATTTGCTCCGGATTCCGTGACCTGCTGAGTCGTCCACAGAGATGAGGCGAAACGTCTCAAATCACCACAAACGAACTGTGACATCTATTAGCAAGGCACAAGCGGGGATTTGGTCTGTGCAGCTTTACATCTGTTTTCCTTTCTTATTCAGGAGTTTCAGTTCAGGTTTGAAGGTATTCACTGTCCCATTGGCTGCAGCTGGTATGGCCCTGTTTGTGGGCTTTTCTTTGTAATGGGATTTTAACCTTCTCTGTTTTTGCAGTAAAGGGTCACACTTCTTCTGCAGGCCTGTGCGACTGATTCTTATATGGTCTTGCCTAATGGCGACTTGAATGCGTTCATCATGTGCTTATAACTCAGCTGCATTGTTTATTGTTTTCTTCCTGGTTAATGCTTTGTGAAACCTGACTGACAAGTTAGTATTAGGTTTTACCCATTTATGCAGTAGGATCTATGCTGGTGCGCTGAAGCAATTTGGGTTAAATAGTATGAATTTACAAACGCCAGGCCCCTTCTGGGATTTGCAGTGGCAGAAATGTGTGTGCTTAATCATCCCATGATCATGATACGCTTTTCAGAACTCTTCTCTCTAATGTGATGTTAGTTTTTTGAATAAAAGCTGGGCTGGCAGTTTATCTGGGACATTCCATACTTAATTTTCTTGAAGATGTCTTATACTCTGTCGTCATGAGCCTTGTGTATGGCAGTGATTTCTTTTCGTTGGATCTCCCCTGTTGTCTTTTTGGTAGTGGTGGTGTGGTGGGGGGAGGGTAACACTTGCACTTTGAAGCCATTTGGAGTTCTGAACGTCGGGCATAGTTGGGATTTTTGAGGTCTGTGTGCTTTTATCTGTTGGGTGGATGGGGTGCCGAGTCGTTGTAGGTGTGGTGGGAGCTAAAACCCAGAGCAGCTGCGTGCTCGACTGCGCGATCTGCTGTCAGCCAGCTGCAGGCGACTCGCCCGCCTCTCATTCAGCAGCGTGTGCTTACTGCGGTGTTTCACTGCTGCCTTTGTCATCACCATGTGTGAGAGACCAACCAGCATGAATCTGCAAGGCTGAAATAAACAAACATTTTCAGCCACCTACAGGTTATCGTGGGGCTTTTTTTTTTTTTTGGTAGATTTGAATTCATTCGTCATGTGCCTTGCGTTACGCTGTGGTTATGAAATGCATTTCCACTTTTCATTGTTGGGAGTAGAAGGGGTAAAGTAAACAGACACCTCTTGGCACCACTCTTGGTATTTTTTTTTTAATCTGGACATGTTTCCATGAGCAGGTGGGCCAGATTTGCGGGGGTGGGTGGCCTTCAAGTTACTGTAGCTGTGATTTGCTAATAAATTCACCCTTAAATCTGCTTCTGTCCTATGCATATAGGTGCCATGGGATGCACATTTTCCACGCACATGGGCTTTCAAAAAACACATCTTGGGGGTAATGAATATACCCCAGCACAGCTCCCACCCACTGTGCTTTTATAGGGGGTGTAGCATTAACAAACAGAGGTTATTCACTGTGTAAATCTGGGGCGATTCTGTGTGTGTGGTGTCGGGTTCCTGGCTCTGTTTGAAGTGGCTGGGTGAGGGCTAGAGCCAGGCCTGTAAGTCTTGTCACAATTGTGGCCCCTGTAATTGAACTTCAAAAGCAGCAAAGCATAGCAAAGCGGACAGGGAATGCAGACTGTGTACGGGGCGTCTTCTCTGCCCGAGTTCTTTACGGAGAGGAGATCTGTGTCTCTCGGGGCGATTCAACTGTTCCCTGTTCTTCTGACTTGAAGGTGCAGTGAGGAGGAGTCGTAAACCACAGAGTTGACTTGTTTTCTGTGTTTGTCAGTCAAAGTGGTGTGTGTGTGTGTGTGTGTGTGTGTGTGTGTGTGTGTGTGTGTGTGTGTGTGTTCACTTCCTGACTTGTGTGCTATTACTATGGATTTTATTGCCCCCAGGACCCCAGGCACAGAATGGCTCAGAAAGGCTGTTCCTTCAATAGGATGCAACTTAATTGCAGATTTGTGCTCCAGGGTGCTGCTGAATTTGGGTCTCGTCTGAGGCCAGTGGTGTCCCATGTTACAGAATTAATACTGAGTGAGGATGTGATTGGTGATGAGGATGGGGTCAGTCTTTGATTTGGACAGAGCTGACATTTTCAGGGAGATGTGGTTCTTACATATGGGGTTTCTGAGAGATATCCCCTCTCCTCCCCTATGGGCCTTTGACAGGTTCTGACATGTTTTTTAGTTGGAACAGCTTTCAGAGTTTACACCATTATGTAGGGTTTGGGTGTCAAAAGTCAATCTAGTCCTGAAAGAGACTAGGATATTAAAAGATTATCTAGGAATGGTGTCTGCAATGATCTGATTGGTTTAATCCCTGGGGACTGACAGGGAGGTAATGTGCACCAACAATATCATATTTCTTGTGTCTACTGAGATCTTTTCATCTGATCTCAAAGACCTTTCAGTTATAGGAATGAATCAGTTGAAAATCATTAATGCTGATTTTTTATACTGAACAAAAATAAATGCAGCATTCAAACTAAATTAAAAAGATTTTGTTGAGAAATTAATAAATGAAGGTGAAATTCATTCCTTAGACCTTGTTAGTGACAAAGACCCTGAAAAATGAGGTTGATCATGGAATAATGATCCCACATTGGTGTCTGATGCCATCACCATTTGAATGGAATGCCAGCTGATCCGAGGTGATCTGGCCTTTGATAGTGACTGAAGGAATGATGCTCCACTGCTCGACTTCTGTGTGAAGTTGTCTGATGTTGGAGCACTGATCCAGTGCATCTCAGAGCTGCTCAAAGGGTGACATGTCTGGGGAGTACGCAGGCCATGTGCTCTGTGGTTCTCAAGCCGATTGGATGCAGCAGAGGCAGCTAATGGTAAAGAAATGGACTAAGCAGCCTGCCAGTGGCCTGTTCCGGGCCACTGTGTTTCTTAACAAACACTGCACAGCTTCATCTGTCATTTTATTGTCCCCAAATTAAGAAGCAGCCTCGTGGTGATCGTGCTGCTCAGTCCTGTGTTGGCATAGCGAACTTGTGCAGGACATTGATAATCAATACTTTTATTTTAAAAAATATTACAGTTACAAAAAAAACAGCTATTTGGCAAAATTTCAAAGGCATTTTATATTACTCCAAAAAATCCTGTATTTTTTCCTCAAACTGCTGTAAAATGTGTGCAAAACCATATATGTGTAATGTCCCCGGATATAGGCACGGACCCAGATATGCGAGGTAAGGGGTTTTTATTAAAGAGAACCGAGAACAAGGAGAGCCCGCTCCGGGAAGGAGAGGCACGAGCTGGAACTGCTGTCCCACAATGGGCAGCGGAGACGGAGAGCTGGGGAGCGGGGCTCAGAGCAAGCGTGGTGTCCAGAGGGCTAGACAAGAATGGTGGTCGGGTCACAGGCAGAGGGCTCGTTCTTCGGGTGGTCAGTCCAACAAGTAAAGTCAGGGGAGACAAACCGGAGGGAAGCGGGACGTCGGACAGCGGGCTGGTACGAGAAGGCGGGTCACGGACGGGAGCTGGGCTGTGGAAGTGGAACAGACACGAAGGATGCAGAGACTAAGGTGAGTAACAGGGCAGAGGGAGAGCGGGGAGACGAAAGACGAGAAATTGCTCGGTACGGCACAAGGAAACCAGTGGCTCAATATTTTGCGGGGAGAGTAGGGTTAGTCTCCCTTTTATCCTGTTGTTGATGGGACTCGATACACTACACCTGGCTGGTCCCGCCAACCGGGCCCAGGGACGTAACGATATGTTGCTTTTAAATTTTTAATCCATGTATTTTCTACATCTGTGAATTGTGGTGATTGGTTTTTACACGGAGAGACTGGATGGCATGATTTGAGTTGGGGGATCGTTCATGGCCCACTGCTTTTCCTCTGCGCTGATCTGTACAGGGACTGTGCTGTTTGACAGTAATGAGCTGGAATGTATATGTTGTGAGGCTCAGGACCTCAGTCTCTGTTTGACCGGATGGGTAAATTCGTGGCAATTAAATGATATCTCCGAAATGGAACCGGCTAACGGCTATCAGCATAGTCTTTGGACGTTACCTTGGCAGTTTAAGCTTGTCACTACCCTGCACCTCCTTTGTTGAAGGAGGCCACAGTTTTAGGTAGCAAATGGACACCCCCAAAAATCCCATCAAAATTTGCCAGTGTTTCAGGAAGATGGGAAGAATGTATCTCTGTAGTAAAACACTGATTTATTATATGGATGCAGGACAAAGTGCACATTTGCTATTACTTTGCATATCAAACTGCTTGCCCCAAAGTACCCATTTACAAAATCTGTGAATAGTCGGTGTTCTGTCTCTAGGAGGGGGTGGAGCTTTCTGGAGCCTGGGGCAGGCTCCCCTCTTGTGCCACGGAAGCAGTAGGCATTTGAAGTGATTGTCTGATGACGGGTCCCCCCAGTCGTAAAGCGCACATTCCCAGGGGGCTTCCTGTGTTTTAGGGTGGAGTCAGAGAGAATGGAGTAGGAAGGGGAGGCTGATGGAGGCCTTTATGTGCAGCACCTCCTCCGTCCCAAAAAGCCTGTCGTCTGGGCTGCGGGATTATGGCCTTCCCACCCCACAGGACATGTGGTACTTAGAGGTGGCTTTTGGGGGTGGGGACTAAGCAAAGATGCGAGCTTGGCGCCTGTGTGTCACCCGATGGACCTCCATGCCCTGGCAGGGGACTCCATTTGGCTGCCGTGCGACTCCAGCTACCTGTCCTCTCTCCTCCAGAACAGAGGCACTCTAACGGATTGTGAGGATTCTTGTGGAATTGCATGCTCTGCCCTTACCTGTCTGACTGGAAAAGCGAACCGAGGTGATTTCTTATGGTTTTGCAGGTGGAAAATCATTTCCTTCTAAACCGTAATGAGAATAAGACATTTCAGTAATACCAGGGCTGGACTAAACAAGGTGGTGTTTTTTAATTTATTTGAAGTAAAAATGTGCAAATTAATGATTGGTGTAAATACTTTAAATGTGTGCACTCGCTTGCTGTCTGGCAGTTTTAGGGATGAGGAACATCGAGAGATAAAAGATAAGAGTAATGCAGAGGGAGTAACAAACCAGGGTGTTTGAAATGTGACTCCTTGGAGTGGATGATGGTATGCTGTTACCGTCCGGCTTTGAATAGTCTCTTGCTTGATGTAAAACAGTCTTGGTTTTGCCCGTTGGGGGCGTGGTCTGTGTCGCGTTCCCAGCCATGTGCACCATTTATGAAGGCGCCTCTCACCACACTTTCATCAGCCTCCCTTTTATCAAGTTCAGAGTTTCACGCGTCTTCATGGGCTTTGAAGGCTCCAGATTCCATGGATTTACTGCCTCCGGGCTCCACCCCGCCAGTAGGGCTGTTCGGCACCGGAGCGGCCAGGTGCTTCTTGTTTAGGCCGTCGGTGGCCTCCCTGTTTGTCTAGGGCTGGAGGGGCCAAGGCGGGGGAGTGGGCGGTTCACAGGGTCAGAGAGGAGCAATGCTTTTAAGAACTCTACACAGGTCTGGCTCGAGCACTGAAGCTTCTGCCTCCACTCATCTTGGAAATGTAGTCTCCATCAATCTTCTGGCATTCTCAAAACGTTTTTTGCAAAATTTCACCCAAAGCCTTTTCCTGGGCCGGTAATGCAGTACATACTGTATGTATGCATGGGAACAGTATGTATGAATCTGGAGTGGAGTGTTTTCCAGTGATGTAGCTTGACCCCCATGAAAGTCACAAGTTGTCAACAACAAAAAACATTTGAATCAACTAACCGGGCAGGGTTTTCTATTTTAAGTAGAGACGGTACTTTCTTCACCATCTTGACAAAAGTTTCTGAGCGTGTGATGTTCTTCATTGCTTCAGGTACCTTTCAGAATTTTGCAGAATGTAGTATGTCGTCTGGGCACCGTTTACGTACGGTCTCATCCATACTGAGGATTCAGAATGAAGCTTGTCTTGAAGCAAGGCTCAGTTCTAAACTATTCACCAAACTGTGGGGATAAGTAAATGTCTGTATAGCACCGAAAAAATGGCATCTGGACAAATGTTTTACCTGTTATCTAAAGCCCCGGTGATTATTGCACATGCGGCATATAATCTCGATTACAGCACAATGTGGATGGGATCCTTCGGCTGCTCAGGCTTAATCTGCTTTGGTTGTCTTGTGCCTGAACTTGAATTCTTACACATGCATGCCTGGTTTGCATCAGGATTGGTTACAGTTACCAGTTTATCATGTAGTGGATGTTTTGTTTCCTTCATGATGGTGAGATGGTCTCCTGTTTATTGTTCTGAGGATGAATTGTTACAGTGACCCTGGTTTTCACATCTGTTGTAGCAATGCGCTTGAACTGAATAACAAAAACTCTACTGTAGTGGTTCTTCAGTTTTCCTGATGGCTGCAGATAATGACCCATATAGCTGCTTGGTCCTTTTCCTCTTAAAGGGACGGTGCTGTCCCTCCAGCTTCGTTCCCTGCTGCTTCCTGGAATCTATCACACCCTCTCCGCCGGCCTCTGGGGGGGGGGGGGGCGGCGGGCGGGGCCGCGCGGGGGCGGGGGGGGGGGGGGGGGGGGGGGGGGCGCGGCCGGCGGCGCCCCGCCCCCCCCCCCCCCCCGC
>JABFDZ020000082.1:2948152-2967830 GCA_019775955.2 Pollimyrus isidori
TCTTGACCAGGACCACACCCCTAAATGCATTGAAGCAACTGCCATGTGATTGGTTGATCAGATAATTGCATTAATGATAAATTGAACAGGTGTTCCTAATAATCCTTTAGATGAGTGTATATACTAAGTCATGCACACAATCCCTGTCTAGTGGGATACAGCAATTATTCAGACACATTTTAAACAAACAAAATGGGCTGAGGAATATTAGCAGTAACATTCATGGGTTAAGTACTACCAAGGAACTTAAGCCGACTAACCCAGTGTGTCATCACTGGTGGTCTCTCCACTGTCCAAGCTGGGCTTTGAGCTGCTATCCGGGGCCCTCTGCTGGGGGGCTAAGGCTGAGGCCTTGCGGGAGCGAATAGGCCCATCTCCCTCACCATCGGACAGCTCCACGTCGATCTCAGCAGCAGGGTTCACTGCAGGCGGGTCAGGATCAGCGGATGCCAGCGGGTCACTGGCAGTGTCACTCTGCACCTTGGGTTTCTTGATGCCAGAAGAAAGCATGGATAAGATTTTTAGAGATTTACACAGCGTATAGATGTTTCTCTTTTCCTGTTATTTTCTGCTGAATCTGTTCTGGTTCTGAGGTAAAAGCAACACAAGCCTCTCTGGAAATGCATCTGGCTGCCTGTTGGCCCGAAGTCCCCCAGACGCCCACATTGCTCACCCTCTGCTTTTTGGCCTCAAATCGGAGGTATCTGGCAGTGGAGTTCATGATGGAGACGCAGGCTTTCCAGTCCCTGCCATTCTCTTTCAGATCGAAAGTGGGAAATTTCTTTGCAACCCATTCTGGGAAAGACACAGAGGAGGTACTGGACTGAACAACATAAGAGTTCCTAGTACCTATACCTACAGAACTCACAGAGCAGGAGGGATTAGTCCTATTAACTTCAGGGGAAGTTACAAGCAGTCATTCTCTTCAGCTACCTCTCATGGCTGCGATCTTGTTGGGGTCCAGCTTCTTCAGGCCCCGCACGGAGTCGCCCATTATGTTGCTGGAAGTCAGTGTCTCCACAGGGAAAAGGCTTCGCAGAAGGAGGCGCACGGCGCTCTGGGGGCTCACTGCACCCACCGCTTTCTGCAGCACGCTACTGGGGATACGCACCTTCCTCCTGGGCTCCCCCAGCCACACTGTTGGAAAGGGGGAGGAGTCGGAGGTTAGTATAAAAATAAAGACACTCCTCTATATGATTAAAAAAACCTGCATTCTTAAATCCTGGTTTAACCCTGGATCTGCTGGCAGAAGGCTACACTGCGAGGCAGGCTGCTTCCAGACTCAAACTTTGTAAGACAGCAGTATACAAGAATAAGGTGAAGCAGGGGACACTGGGAATAACCTAAAGCCAACCAGGCAGAGGGCAGAAGCAACTATCTAATGCTAGAGATGACCATCAACTTATCCAGCAGTGCCTCATAGGAAAGTTAGGACTGCTAGGATTGCTTGATCAATGAGAAACAGGGAAGAGCCAGGCTGGAGTATATATATATATACACAGGCATTCCCATAAACTGAGCGATAAGTGAAACTAATTTCGGTCTTGCGGTCTCAATTTTTCCCGGAGCTGTTAATGAGTTTACTTCCATCTTGCTTCTACTTTCTGCATCGCACATTGTCATCCTCTCCTTGTGTACCAGCACCTGGACACCAACACTGCATCCATACTGTGTTTTATGGCTGAACTGTGGATAAATATGAGAAGTTAGAGGCATAAAAGCACTAATAAACAAATGGCTCTCGGGACCTGTCTTATGTTTTCCAGGGTTTGCTCCTGGTGGGCTTTTGCGGGCTGTCTTTGGAGCACTGCCCGCCACTGGCGTAGAGTGTTTCTTAGGGGTCTCCATGGTGTCCATGTTGGCTACCGGCGGACCTTCCCCGGGACCCGCTGCTGCTGCGCTTTCAACCTGCAAGCCTTTGCGTGCTTGAGGGGCCAAACGGGGGGGGCTGGGGACCCCCGGAGCTGGAGAGAGGGGTGGCGGTTTCTTAGACTCGCCCTGGACGGAGGGCGGAGGGGAGCCCACCCGGACCAGCTGGGGCATGGGAAGCCCAGAGTCTGTTATCGTGCACCCATCCATTCTGAACTGGTGCACAGGTACTCCGGTGCTGGAGAGCATCTGGGCTTTCTGAAACAGGGGTAATGTATCAATGAGCTTCAACCACACATAAACCATTAACTTCCCTGAAAGAGAAATACTGAATCTAAAGCCTTGCCACTTAGCTTGCTGCTTAGCTTCTGGGCTTATTATCAGATAACAGTAGTAATGCTACATAACGCAAACCAAGAATACCATCTAGTGGAGTAAAAAAATACAGCGAATGGTTCATGAAGCGTCATTTTGCCCATCGGTAGATAACAGTAAGAATTACTAATGGTTGAATGAATTACTGATGGTTGAATGAGTGATGGTGGTTAGGGTTCACCATGTATAACTACAAATAATTGATTAGTAGTTCTTACGTGTTCCCACTGGTTAAAATGGGCCCGAGGTAATCCCATTTACTGTAGTTTACAAAGCATCATATCTACCATGGATAGCAGATACAATGCATACAGGGGACATAGATAGAGTTACGCTATCAAGTTGCTCTGGATAATTCTATACCTGTGAGAAGAGTCCAGGACTGAGATGGACAGTCTGTATGCTTGTGACCTTGGCCTGAAGCTGATCAAACTTTTTATCAAGTTTCTGAATCGCCTCATACATGACCTGGGAGATGGAAGTGAAGCAGACTGAGCCAGAAGACCATTACACATGTCAGCGATAGCACTCTTCACAGCTGGACGGAAGCTATTTACCCACCTGGCAGTAGGTGAGAATCTCTCCGAGTGTTATTTGCTGGTCGATGCTGTACAGATCTTCAGAGCCTCCAGTGGCCTGCTACATGTCACAGGACGACTAATCACAAGGAGCACTAACCTTGACCTTCTGTTAGGGAATTAATCTGAAGCTAAACAGTGGTGACCTTCATGCCAGGGATTGTAGGTGTTAGCAGGGATTGAACTCACCTCAAACTGCAGCTGGCCATCATACTCCATCCCTACACTTGGCGTATCTTCTGCTAGACACTCTTCTTGATCTTCAGAACCCTGAGAAAAAACAAATACCACTGAATAGCAAGACCCCCCCAGTGCTTAAACGCACTGTTTTAAGGCTGTTCCAAAGCCACTATATTCTAAATGCTGTATCATCACTCCCCTGAAAACCTCAAAGTCCCACAACTTCCAAAAGACTGACCAACCATGCTGTCTGTCCCAGACCTTCTCCATGCCTTGGTACTGGGACTATAGTGCTGTTCCTCTACCTCTTGTCCATCTTGCACAGTCTCAGTGACAGACAGTGGGCCGGTTGAGGTATCCTCTGTTGAGGTATATTTAAAAAAAACTTTACACAGCTCATAAAAACTTGCTAAGCTGATGCTGAATGAGGTGTCTGATCCCCTCAAGAATACTCAGATGTTTCTTCAGACGTTAAGACTTACCACAGGCCAACTGTAGGCTGTAAGGTTTGGAGAAATCTGGGCTACTCGGTTGCTCCTGACCATTCACAATGTCACATGGCTCCTCTGGGACCAGAGCCTGCTGGTCTTCTACTAGGATCTGGTCATACTCCTCCTCCACCTTGATTCTCACTGGAGATTGATCTGGGTAGATGGAGCCTTAAATACTCACTCTAACTGCTTATAAACATCAGCAAACATACTTCTGGTGCGTTGTATAATGCTAGCATATTGTAAAGTATTAGTAAAGTATGGTGGCATAGTAATTTTGATTTTTGTAAATATTAGTGGGCTAAGACTGTGTGCCTGTAATCATGAGGTCGCCAGTTCAAACCCAGCCTCAGCACGTCTGTGGGTCCTTGAGCAAGGCCATTAACCCCCAGCTCCCTGGGCGCTGCTACAGGTGGCTGCCCTTCGCAGACAGCTTACTCCACAAAGAGCAAGTTGAGGGAGGCGTAAAGACAATTTCCCCACGGGGATCAATAAAGTATCAATTATTATTATTAAGACATATACATACATCTATACCTCGGTGTAGCTAAATTAGACCAATCTGAACTATTCATATCAACTACACATCAAAATTTTATTACCCTATTTCTTTATGGGGTTGGCACGGTTACTCAGTGGATTCTAGGAAAAACAACCCAACCTAAGTTACCTGGCAAGCCAGCATTGGGTACATATTGGACAGAAAACGCGCGGGATTATTTTGAACCAGTCTCTTCTGTTATGTAATTTAGTCTTGGTCACATTTACCATTAGTACTGGACCGCTCATTTATATTTTCTATTAAACATCTGTAATTGATATGTCTCGTTTAAATATAATCACTTGACAAATACTAGCATAAATGTTGTTGTAAATATTGCTGTTGACAGAATTAAGTTTCAGAACATGAATATCTAGCGATCGATGCACTTCGGAGTCAGGATAACATTCCACGATAATTACCCGCTAACAATACGTATGTGATCCCTTACTTAGTTCACATTTATCTAGCTAACCCTGACCACAGACTGTCTAACAATAATATAATTCAAAGAGAGTGTGTTGAACTTAAAACTATCACGATTGTTGCTGATAAGAATATTGTTTTAATATAAATAATATTGTAACACGATGAATGAAAAGCTCGATTTCACGTCAGACGTTTGAGGGATGTTTCGGTGCATATCATCCAGCAGTTCCCACGACAAACGGGGGTACAGTTACCCAAGTGCTGGGTCAAAAACATAACCCGGCTGCTCTATCAGGACTGGATACATGCACTGAAAATAACCTTAGCAAAGTAACCCGCCGCTTTTACAGCGCACGTTTCCGCCCACGGTGCCAGGAGCCGCGGCTATAGGCTCCGGTGTCAAATTTGACGGTGCTGCGTGTTTGTGAGCCCGGATCAGAGTCCCGTCCCGGGTGCACGGTGCTTTACGGCATCACCCCTGCCTTCCACTTGGTAAGTGGACATGAAAAAAATGAAAGACGGTATCGTCGTGTATTATTATTAATAATTATAATCAATTGAAGATGCATGTATTTCATTTTACAACAATAATAAAGTTTCATAAATGCATAATTAGTGGGTAAACGTCAGAAAAAGTGTTCTTTGACCGTTTCACGATATTTATTTACTTATTTTCTTAAATCACGGTGTTTGCGGAAGAGTGTTCATGTAGATCAATATTTACTGAATACTACATGTAAAAATTACATAAGTGTAAAGAACGCGGTTGGGTTACTGACGGCACAAAGAGGCGCCCATCGGCTGGTCGTGTCGTATGGTTGTACTTGTGCATTAGAAACGAGAAACAGCGGCTTACTTTTTATTTCTTCGTGTAACTAGTAACTAAATTTCAAAAAGAAAACTGTACCAAACGATCGGTCAGGGAAGGAGGAACAACGAATAATGGGAGCGACAAAGCAGATTTGCTGCTGGAAGGTCAGAGGCAGGAAACAGAGACCGTAACCGCGCCGGCTTCCCTGTCCACGCCCTCGCTGCCTTTATGCCGCGCTTAATACAGCCAAGAGAGCAAAAGCACCGTTTCCGATACTGCCGGGCTGCGTAAATGCTTTGTTTTGGGTCCGTCGGTTCTGCTAACGGGAGAACGTGTTTGCGGCTACATATCGTGCGGCGAACTAAATACCAGCGTTACAGATGCACTGTCATTCATTGTAGTATAAGATATGTTGCATGCATGCAAGAAAACGCCTGTATTTTTACTAATTTATTTACTGTGCATTACATCGGTTCCAAACTGTGCCTGTCTCAGTACAGGGTTGCTACACCGGACATTAATTCTTCCCGGAACGCTCGCCTTTGTCCCTGTCTGCGCGTTCCCTTCCCTGATTTCAAAACCTCTCGAGTAGATTAAGTTATAAAACGATGCATTCCTAGCTCATTTTATACGCTTTGTGCATGAACATCTTAATGCCTAACAAGGAACGCGGATCGTTTAATCTAAGTAAAGAGGGAAAGTCCAATAAACGCCTCCACCACCCGCCAGAACAACAGACAAGACATCACTCCGGGGCGTCTGGGTAGCCGATCTACTGCGTATATTACACATATTCGGGGAAACGGAGAAATAAGCAAAGTACTGTCACTCATACCGTTAGTAGACATGCCTGGTGCTTGTTAAATCTTTTATTTTCCCGTTGCTCCTCGCAGTCAGTTTGCAAGGCAGGGGAAGGGGTTCGCCGACAGTACCGATGGGATCCAGACAAACCGCTCCCGTTCTTCACACTAGCCGTGCATGTACGCGTCAGAGCAGGTCAGTAATCCGACAGGACTGTCCCTGAGTCCCCGGCAGGCGCCGAACGGCGGAACAGCGTCCCGAAACCCTGCCCTTAGGCAATATACCGCTGCCAGTATGAAATAAACGTTTGCATCTCAAAGTGTACAATCAGGAGGACGGGTTTTATAATAAATCCAGTTTTTCCCCCAAAAGTGTATTGTTTTATCATATTGGATCGCATAGAGTTCCACATTTACTGTTTATTGCCCAGGAATACGTGTTTCAAATAAAAACGTAATGCATCTGAGTATTAAACGGACATTTCTGTTTTTTCCATTATGAATAACGCTACAAACAGGAAACGGTGATGTGCAAATAATTTATTTATATACAAATAACGCCTATTACCGAAAAATCTTATTTCAGGCATAGCCGTTTATATACCTTCTTTACATGCGCCTAAAATAACGGCGATTGGGCGCCATTTAGTGGATGTACGTGGGAATGACTTGGCGAACGTCTTCTCTGTTATCCAAACCTCTGCAACGTGTGTAAGCATGACTGACCAAATAAAACAAAAAAAGCAGAGAAAAGAGCCCGTAGCCTATAATAAACTGCAAATTTGCAAAAGCGATAAGAACTAAGACGCACTGGTATATTAAACGGATCACACAGACCAACAGCGGTGCCAGAAAACATAGCGCGGGTTGTACAGGCAGAAAATCAAGTGAGTCAGACGCATAACAATTCACTTGGTAACAAAATCACACTATAGATTAAACTACACAATTTTTCCAGTTTTTAAACGACCCGTGGGATTATTGATACAAAATGAACAAAAGAAAAGATAAGCATTTGCCTCTCAGCAGCACTTTTCCTACGATTGATCTAAGCAGGAACACAAACGCATACCTGTCAGAAACAATCGTTTTTATCGTTGTAGTGTATCGTGACGATTGTTTTTTGCGCGTCACAAAAAGATTAATTAATTTCTTCATAGCTGACGTGGGACCTTACAGGGGTTGGACAATGAAACTGAAACTTGTGGTTTTAGAACACCATCAGCCTTTCATTAACAGTACAAGGCAAATGCGAGCCAATCCAGCGACTGTTCGTCTTCGGAATGCCAGATACAGGTCCTGTACAGTAGCCAGATGGATTTTGAGCAATTCTTCTTGCAGACAAGTGACCATCATTACATGATGCTAGTGGATAAAATAATTCCCTGAACTGTTCCTCCAAAACACCTCCCAAAGTGGCTCAATAATATTCAGATATGGTGACTGTGCCAGCCAATGGAGATGTCCAACTTCACTTTCATGTTCATCAGATCACTCCGTGACCGGTCTTGCTGTGTGCATTGGTGCGTTATCATCCTGATACACGGCACCGCATGTGTACGAAGCGATCCAGGTGACGAGCCTCTCCGGAGCGTCTCAACACTGTGACTCCCCTGGATGTGGGGAAGACAGTGAAGGTGGACTCAGGGAACAGTACATGTTTCGCACTGCCCAGCCTAAGCACTGCTGGCACCATTGAAAACGACACCAACATGTCTTGCTGTCCTGGTCACAGATGCACCAGTGAGACATGCAACAACAATTTCTCCTCTTTTGAACTCTAATGCGTCTCCCATTATAATGTGTGGACTGTAATATTGTGAGTACTGCTGCACGATCGCTCGGCTAATTTGGCCTTCACACTCTGCTCATACTGATGGAACGTGCAATCAGTGAAGCTGGCCACCGTGCGTATACAAGCGGGAAACCTCAAAACCTGTTTTGGCCAGTGTTTCCGTGTCATTGCCCGACCCCCGTGCCTCTCACCGCTCATTTTCTTCCCCCCACATCTCCAAACCGAGCTTGTTTCACCTCCAAACGGGTTACCACAATTCCTTTGATCTTGGCCCTTTTTAAAAACATCCTGAATGAGAGCTTCAACTGTGAATATTGGTGTTTCTGGTAGACTTATACATCTCAGCCCCATTTGAAATAGACAAGACCTGAGGATGGCTAGATTGTAAAATCGAAACCTTAAATGATTGGCCTATACAATTTTTGCATACTGGTGCTACATCTTAATCCCTCATGACTGTAATTTTCACACTGTTAATGTGATTTAACTGAAACCGAACAGGGAGAAACAGAGTTCGACAGAGGGTAGGACATGAGGAAACGTAAAGGCGGTGATATTTCTCAATGCAGTCACATTTATTAGCATGTTCTATTCACAATTACTAAGCGGCCAGTGTTGTCTGGCAGATGGTTGGGGAAAAATTTACAATGGAATTTTCACAATGTTTACTAAAAAATAAATACAAGACTTAAAGTGTTGCACAGCTCAAAAATATACAAAGGCTTGGAATTAATGTAAACTTTGAAAAGATTTTTTTACAAAAGAAACATCTTTGCAACAATTTAAAAAGATCCCTATTTACAAATTTGTACAAAAATACAAAACTGATGCAAATCCAATAACTCGTAGCTTTCAGCCTGAATGAAATGCATCTTGTACAGAAACAGTTACACTGTAACCTGCTTTTTGTTGTATGTTCATCCTTTTTCCTTTTTTAATACAAGAAACCAATTGCCGTTTGTAAATCTTGCTCACACCCGAACACTTCTTAAATCCTTTGGCAAAAGCATCGCCGTGCCTCTCACCAATGCACACTTTGTTCATGAACCACGCAGAATCGTTGAATGGGAACTCAAACCAGTCGTAAAGAAATCTTATTTGAATAAGCTAAGAGCAAAACTGAAAGAGAAAACTTCACAAACACCACTATATGTCAGTGCAAATTTTTATATATATATTTTTTAAAAGCTGGAATAGTGTACACAGAATCATTTCCTCTTGTGTACCCTGTTAAAAGTTGGCAGTTATCGAGTCCAATTCAAAAGCTTTGCCTCTCTTTCTTTACCCCAGGGTTAAAATTTCTTCACTCTCGGTTGCCGTTTTTAATAATCTCAACTCGTACATCTGTTTGTAAGGCCTGAACAAAGCTAATAGCTGAAATACTACAATGGATGCAGCTACTAATGGTGCCATTTAATAGCATCTGTGGATAAATATGGCTACACTGGAACTGCAAGTGTAAAACATCACTAGTGAGCAGGTGAATATATATCTGAAAGAATAGTTTTGTTTTTTTTTTGTTAAGAATTACATGGATCACTAGCTGTGCCCAGAGCAGACTAGATCCACGGTAGCGTGAGGAAAAACCCAACACAACCAGCGGACAGCCATCACCAGACTGAAACTGTGGTCATAGGGCGTGGTCAATTTGGAGCACGCTGCGCATAACGGAACCACATTTTTGTGTGCCCCCATTTATGCGTTAAACAGTGAATATGCACCATTTCTGAGCAGTGCAGCTCAGTTTAATCTCTCCGTTAAGCCACTGTCTGATTAAATAAAGCTTTAACATATTTCCATCTACATCATATTTATAAACAAAATAAGTCTCTGGATAAAATATCTCATCTTTAAAAATATTCTTCTTTGTTAACCTGTATTGTCATATAAAGACTATAGATTTATCCGACCCAAAGCTGTGTACAGAATGCAGACCTACATTCTTAAAAGTGAATTCACATTAAGTCTATTTTTTCTCCTTTTAGTAACAATATAAAGAACTGCAGTTAATTTGAGTCATTTGTTAAATAAGATAATCTGATATTCAGTCATCATATAATTTTAGATGAAACACCAAATGCATAATTTTATATAAAACGAAGTTGCTAACATCTCGACTTACACCAGAAATCCCAATTTCATTTTCAGTCACTTTATTTAAGCTTTGCTGGCACTGAATATTTCGAAATTTATATACTTATATTTGCCTTTGAACACATGGACCCCTTGCCTAGCCAAAAAGAAGGAAAAAAAACACATTTACAATTTTGAACAACCTATTAAAATTACTTCAACCTGTAATCTGGACTTAGAAGACATTTCCTAGACTCCATATACTAGCTTGGGGTGGGTTAGTCCTATAAAATATAAACAGCCATGGTCCCTAACCTGTATGGTCAGAACTGAGCACAGGCGCTACCTGCACCTGTTAGGTAGAGGGCGTCGAGATGGATAGTTCCCCAATCCAAAATCTCATCTTCTGCCTCACTTTCCATATGTCCCATCGCACATATCTTACTCAACACCAGATCAGCACAAATCACAACAGTCACATCTCCACCATTGTCTCCCCTTCCTCTTGTCCTGTACACTGCCACGTTCCATAACCTTGCTCCAGACTTGGCTCTTACCATTATCCTAAACTTAATTTGTACCTTTTCACAGTCGCCTGCTAATGCTCTGCTCCCATCCAAGTTCAGTAAAAGTTTCATATACGTCCAGAAAATTCACAAAACAGACTCTTTACACGTATCTGAGAAAATTAATGTTTTTGTACAGCTATTGAACATAGTGATAAAAAATCAAGTTTGAAAATTTGATATCCTTTCGTACAGTAGTATCTCTTAACTCCTTTTCAAAGCTTGACGATTTTTTTATTGCATGCTGATGACGAAAGGGCTCGTGACACAAAACAGACGTGTGCTGCACGGACCGCAGCGTCAGCCAACCACAGACTCATACGGTGACATCGTCCGGCTTCACAGCCAACCACAGACTCATACGGTGACATCGTCCGGCTTCACAGCCAACCACAGACTCATACGGTGACATCATCTGGCTTCACAGCTTTCCCCTCAGTTCTAGCACAGTGTCAGTTTTGCAAATCAGCTCAAAAATCTCCCTTTTCATTCAAAAATCTATTTTTCTAAAAATAGTATTCCACCAGGGGCTCTGAAGGTATTCATAGAATACACTGGGTCTTTTTTATTTTTTAATACAACAGTTTCCTGTTAGCTTGATCATCCTTACTTATTAAATCAGCTGGCTTGTCTTTTGGCCATTCATGAAAAGGTAAGTTCTGACTTGAATCCAAACGCTACAAGCTCAGCCCATGAGCCACTAATACAGTAAAAGAAACAACAGGAACTCAGCCATTTGCTAAAATATAAGACTGGTGTGTTTGTTAAGGTGGCACAACTCAGGTGGTGGATGGTGCAAATACTGCAAGCTACTAAGATGACTGAATTACCTTAATATTGCAGCCGTGCGACAAGAAACTCTAGACTTTATTATCTTGTGCCTCGTCACCACTATCTTTTGAGTTTGTGATACATAAAAGTGATACTCATCTATCCATACATATGTACTCATATTCACTACGTGTACACGATGGAATTCATATCTTGTAGTTTAAGTGCAAGAAATTTGTAGGTATAAAAACCTACCCTTGAATTACAGACAACTGTGAAGGAGTAATATCTATCATTTGTAGTATCTGTGTGTGTTTAGAATATTAAATCCCCTGTATATTAAGACCTCCCTTAGACAAAGGCCGTAGTTTGATTGTCCCAAGTCCACCTGTCAAAGGCAGGATAGTGTATAAAGTTCAACATTTCCTTCTGGGTTCCAGTACTGGCGACATCTTTTTGTCTTTAATCTATGTGTACGATGTTTGTGCGTCTTGTGGAAAAGCTACAGCACGAGTCTCTCACTCTGTAATCTAATCATCGCCTCCCCCCAGCCTCAAAGACCCCAGGACTGTCTTGAAATGCCCAGTACTGGCGTATTCATTCGCATTTATTTGATAGCATTCCACCTCCAGCACCATTAAAACTCTTTTGATGTATGTGCTTCATGGTCAAAATATTAGAACACGGCGATGGGTAATTTTTTCACCCCACTCCGCCCCCGAAAAAAAAGACAAAAGTCATATAAAACATATGAATGACAAACAGAAATGATAGTTTCTAGAACAGATACATTAAGGTTATTTTACTTCTCCTCCACTCTTTCTTGTGGTTCTGCAGTTTGCTCAATCGTCAAGTCCCAAATAAAAGTGTACACCGGCCTTTATTCTTTTTTTTTTTCTTGTTTTCCTGTTTTTAATCACTTATAGTATTAAAAATAGGTCCTCACGGGCCAACTGATGCCCCTCCTTTAAAGCCACGGGCATTTTCTGAGTGGGTCCAGTACTTGGGGAGGATGATGACTGAGCACATTTCTTCAGGTGGAGGAACGGTCATCGTGTGGGCTGCCGTCCGAGTTCTCCGTCTCACCTTCAGAGATGGCCTGCATCGGCGCCGTGTAGAGCCGGCTACGTGCGCTGTAGCGGCTGCTGTTGGCCGGAGGCGGGATCCTGGAGCGGCCCTGGCGGGAGGAGGCGGACATGGGGAAGGCCTTCGGGGAGAAGCCCTCCGTATTGGCCCGGGGGAATGGGCTGGAAGGGAGGTGCTCAGCGCTTGATGGAGACTGCTGCAGAGGGGATGACGGCTCCTCGGGCTCACCAGATAACTCGCCCAAGAACCTGGGCGTCACTGGACTCTTCAAGATCTCTGTGGCTGACATGCGGTAGCTGGAGTCGGTACGGCTGCCCTTCTTCAACAAAAGGAGCTTGAATTCTTCATTGGAGGTGTTGGATTTCTTGGCACACCTGTAAATGGGCCCTGGGGGTCGCTGGGAGCTGGTCGGGGTACCTGGTGTGATGGGCGTGCCTGGCGATGTCACTGGTGTACCTGCAGGGCTGGTTCCTGGTGTTGTGGTTCCTGGTGTTGTGGTTCCTGGTGTTGTGTTCAGCCGATTCTTCACAGTTGTTTCCCCCGAGTCCTTCCTTCCCAGCACTTTCCTCTTGGATCTGTGATGACAGAGTATTAGTAAGTCATATTTTCTTTATGACGCTTTATTAAAAAGGCCCTGACCCCTGTACAGGATAAAATGAAGGACACTTTCAAGGGGTAAAACACACCTGTGGATCATGGCAAAGAGATCTTCAGTTGTGCGTGCTTTTGTCGGTGACAGGAAAACACTGTCATCCTCCACTTTTGTTTCTTCATACAAAGGGGACACTGAGCTGTCACTGGGTGTAGATTCTGGAAAAAATGGAAGGTTCCTCCACATGACATCACACCACCAATCTCCTCAGTAGAGGTCCAGAAACAGCACTCGTTACATTTATTGCACATAAATGTTTCAAATGCTGGGTACTTGCTAGTGAAACTTGATCAAAATGTTATTAAAAACAAAACACAAGGTTAAATCCTATTGTCTCAGGATTGAATTGAAACTCATCCATCTATGTCTCATAACAGATTATCTAATCTAGGGTTGCACTGAGCCTGGAAGTTATCCTAGGAAGCACTGGATTCCAGGATACTCTGGATGGGATTGACCAGCACAATGTTTAAATCATCTACCATAATTTTATAATCTTGAAAAACATGTAATGTTTTAAGTTAGGTATGAAGCTAGAAGAAAGTTAAATTTTACCTTTACTGAAGTAATCCTCAGTGTCTGGTGTCGTCTCCTGTTCCCTGCTATCCTGTGAGGCACTTCCGGTAGAAACTCCTGATGTCTCGCATTGCTCCTCTTTGCTACTCGTATCGCTGATTGTGTAAGCTTGCGGTGTATGTGATTGACAAGGAATTACAGGCACTTTGTCGGGGCTGCTGCAGGGGCTAGTCTCGGACACCTTTGCTATGCTGTGTAGGGCAGGGGGAGAACCTGTTTTAGCCAGACACAGGAAGGGTGCTTCAGAAACCTGCTTGGGGTATGTTGGCACATTTGGATCTATCTCCAGGCTGTTGCTATGAGATAGACCCCTTGTAGTTTCCTCTACGTCTTCCTTCTTCTCTGTAGGGTGTGATGTATTTTCAGAAGGGGTTTTCATGGGGGTATTTTCGAGGTGGGATGGTTCTGAATGGTCCAGCTCTTTGTGCATTGGCTCCAAAGGGGTTCTGAACGCTGTCATAGCCCAGAAGGGTTGTGGGCCGCACCTCTCCTGCTTGTTTGTTATGTCTTCATGATATGCTACATCTTTCAACAGTTGTCTGTCACCCTGGGTAAACAGTCTTTCGCAGTCCTCCTGAGATGGGGGCTCGTGGGGGTGATGGGCTGTGAATTTGTTAGACTCCAGTGACAGGCTGCTGGAAGGTGGGCTGACAATTGTAACAGTGGGACACTTCAACCTGGCAGGGGCCTCAGCCCTGGGCTGCTTCTGGCCTCCTTCATTTGGTCTATTGATAGAACGCAGCTGGACTGAACGGAGCACAGAGGGGGTTATAGCCATGGGAACCGATCCAGGCACTTCCGACTTGGTTGCTCCTACTATAGATGTCCTAGCTTCTGCTGCAGCTACTTTCTGTTTGCTCTGGTGGAGAGCATGGATCTGGTTTCTGTGGGCTGAAGGCTTGTTAAGAACGTGAAGAGCACTTAGGTCAAGATGAGTTGGAGGTATGATCGGCAGCTCAAGATCTCTTTTGGAGAAGGTGCTTCCATCTCTGGAGGACAATTGTTGCTGCACAGAAGAGAGGGAGGACTTTCTCTCCGGGACTTTGGGCTTTCTTTTGCCACTGGTAGGGGACAAGGGTCCGGGGAAGAATGCAGAGGGGAAGGAAGATGTTGGTGTCTCTGATTGGCTGGAGTACCCACTGGAGGGTGATGCCAAGCCAGCTAGCTTCTCAGGAGATGCAAGCTTGAACTCGTTTTCTACAGAAGGAAGTGAAGGTGTTGTGGCCCTTGATTCAGACTGGGAATTCTGCGATTCCGAGCTCTCAGGTGACTTAATGCACTCAATGACAGTCGTACCCGTAGCAGTGCTGGAGTTGGACAATGATCGGTAGGGATCATTAGACTTCAACCCATTGAGGAGCCAGAGATCTGCATAGTCAGACTGGACAGCACCTTCGTCCTTAAAGGAGTGCGTATCTGTGGGACCAAACAAGGTGGAGTCGATCATCTCTGCAGCATTCGCCATGCCCCATGTCTCCCCTGGTTCCTCGTCTATGCCGAGCTGACCCGAGGACTTTGGCAAGTCCAGCTGCAGCTTCATCTCCCTGGAAGACAGTTGCAGGTGCCGCCCGCTGCTTATCTTTGGTTCATTCTCCCCAGGAGTGTTTTCACCACTGCTTGATTTCTTCAACGACGAGCTACGTTTTGGTGGGGCGGGCTTCACCTTTGGTTTTTTTAGGGACAGGCAGTGCCTTCCCAGCGTTCTGGTACCACAGTAGTCCAGCTGACTGTATTTTCCCATGCTAGGTGCAACGTTCATGCTCTGCCCACTGTCAGAGCTCAAGGCTGCATAGTTTTGAATGTAGCTTCTGCTACCTTTAAGACCACAGTCAAAGTGCATGGAGGTATAATATCCTTCTGTGTCTACAGAATAGTGTGAGCTAGAGTCAGCCTTTTCAGACGGTGGTTTGTCCATGAAACTGTCGTAGGTGGCCACGCTTGTGAAACTGGGACACTCGAGACCTCCTGCATGTTCCTTGGAACGCGGAGGACTGAAGTCCTGGTGGCATGACACGTTGTGCTGATGGTGCATATAGTTCCACTCGCCATCATTTGTGGCGCTCATGCCGGGGTCGTCCAGGAGATCTGTCGCATTGGAAGTGAAAGAGCTGGCCCGATGGCCTCGGATCTGTGCCGTGTCGGGTGGGTAGGGGTCAATTGTGAAGCCGGCAGAGTCGTCGTGGGTATGGATAGCTGCATTGAGCGACAGCTCCGAGTCACAGTGTGAAGATCCAGTTAGAGGTGGTGATGCCGCTGGGGGAATGGTCTCTGATGTCTGGGAAGGACATGTGGAGCTGCTGCCACTCCAGTTGCCACTGGAGGACTGGTGGTCTTCCTTGTGGTCCATCTGGCTGCCCAGCACTCCTGCAGTTGAGACGGAGTGGATGGGGCTACTGAAGGTGTCAGAGCTGGAGGAAATCTCACAGCTTCCCATGTCGATTTTCCGTGGAAGCCGGGACCTCCCCCGCTCAATCCAATTGTGCTCTGGACTCCCCGAGCATGGCTTACAGGTGAGTGTTACCAGCTGGTGTTCAGGCACGGCCTGATCATCAGTGCTCTCCTCCTCATCCTTTAGAACCCGCTCCCCTAGTCCTGGCTGGAACTCCTCTGCCTCATACGGGGAAAGCCCTTCGTCATCGCTGTCTTCGTGGCCCTTGTCTGCAAGCCGCCCACCTTCTCGGGGCAAGCTGCGGGAGCGCAGGCGGGTGCTGGCGGCAGCCGCGAACATGGCGTCGGAGCTGTCTGGCAGTGAGGTTATGTTGCCAGTGGAGTGCGAGAGTGTTGCTGGGACACCCTGACCCCTCTGGGCACGAATTCGCCTTCGTGAGGGTGCTGCTATTAGGAAATCCTCGGTCTGGCACCCCGAGTCCCTGGTGTTGAGACGACCGCTTAGGGACAGCTCTCTGTGGCCCAGGGAGAAGCTGGGGTTGGCGTGTACGATCACAGTCCGCTCTCTGGCCACTGGAGATTCGTCTGAGTCTGAGGGATAAAGGAAGAACATCGTTAAATCTGTTTATGAATCATTGTTTGCCACTTTTGCATCTTTCCTAGCCATATCTTATATATGGTATACCACATATCAACAACAAACTGAGGACAGTGCTCAGTATGTCTAACAAGATATTACTGTACACTTTGAGATCAGACATTTCTAGGAAAACACAAAGACTGACATGGCGCATCGCTCCCAGACGATTTTTCACCATAATTACTAGCTGATGTCATGCCATGGCAGAAAGAATAACCACCTGGACGTGGGGCTGTGAGAGGCAGGGAGGCGTACCTAGATCCTGCTGCACCCGTTTGGGAATGCCTGAGATGGTCTTCCTCCTGCGGAGTTTACGCCGGCGTTGCAGCACCGACTGGGAGTGGACCAGCGAGCAGCGGGTGCTGGCCTCTCTGTCAAAGCCCACTCCTGGGAGGCAGACGGCATGTCAGAGACCCCAGCACACCTGCACTATGCACCCAAACACTCATCCCACTCAGAAAGCCACACCTTCCATTACGGCACACTTTATTCCCCGCAACACTTCGCCACAGAGCTGTCTATGTGGATTGTCCTTCGCTGGATATTTCATAAGAGCTTATAAAATTAGCAATGGCATTCATTAATTCGCTAGTTTCCCTGCATTTGCTTTATAAGAGGATTAAATGTCTTAATTGTAAGGAGGGAGAGTTCCTTACTGTTTAACACAAAGACTCGGAATATGGTTTTGACCTGCTCCACATTCTCAAGACAGCGATACCAATACCTATTAGACTATGACCTTGACCAAGTCTAGTCGTGTAGCTAAGTAAGTTGATAGCGACCCATCACAATATGCAGTCAGCCAGGTGGGTGAGTGACAGAGCGAAAAGCGAGCGTAACCCTACCTGCCAGTGGGCCAGGCCACGTCCTGCTCTGACTGCTCACTCTGCAGTGATATGTTTTTGTGTTGTGGTTTTTTTGTCCCACTCCCACTCCCACACACACACACATACGGTCAGACGCACACACATACACTCCCTGACTGTCGTGGTAACAGACCAGGCTTTTCACAATGGGGGCACTTACCATACTTTGTTTACAGCTGGGGAGTTTCTCTCTGACTCTGCTTCCATTCATGTACAACTGTCAACCCCCCCCCCACTTAGCTCAGGGTAAGTAAATTTTGGGCCCTTTTATAATTGTAATGAAACTAATTGGCATGCACATAGCGTCAGCTCTCTGGTCCTCAGTCCCTGGCACAGACAGAACCATTTCAGAGGAAGGGGGGGGGTGGGGTAGGGGTTCTCCATATACAATGACTTGCTCATTTCTAGTAGGCGGACAACCACCCCCCTACTGTGAAATTGAACTGAACCAATGCAAACAAGTACAGCAGAGAAGGTATGTCTGACGGATTTAAGCTCCCTGACCAGCTGAGTAACAAAGCAGGAAATCAGCACTGTCTGGTGTTAGACCATGATTGGTTAGATACTGTAATGAAGTCGGGTGGGTTCTCTTGGGGGGTTATAAGCAAGATATAACTAAAATCATCATCCTCACTAAAAACAGATGCACAAACTCCATGGAGCTGGCGAGACGTGCGCTTAGAAAAAAGAGAAAGTGTCTTTCTGAGCAGATCCGGTCAGTGTCCCAAATCTCAGCTGGGACACTGACCGGAATGTTGATATGTCCAAGGCGAGCGCTGGAACGTGTGATATACGTGAAGGAACGGCACTTCCTAAGCACACCATGACAGTGGAGCTCCTCTTGTCTAGAACATCAGAATTACGCACATCCTTCATGAAGACTCAGCCCTGACCTTTTGACCAGAGTTCTCCCATGGACAAAGTTGGACAGACAGGCACAGGATGACACAGACATGGCCGGGCACTAATTTACCGGTGACGTTAATGGGGATAATGCATGAGGAGATCACTTGGGAGTCGGCTTTCATCCTTTCCTCCGGAGTAGGGAGGGGCAACACTTTGGACCAGTTAGTCTGCTTGTCCAGGGTGGAGGGAATGTTAGGCACGGGGCATCTGGGCCTGTGACCCAGGGCCACCATGTCCATGTCGGGGTCCGGAGGATTTGGGGCCTGGAAGAGATCCACATGAATGCTGCTCAGTTAATCTGGTTAATGGTGTTATTAGAGTTACTGGGGCTCAGAATTTGTGGGGGGGGGGGGGGGGTAGGCTGAGAGTGGAAGTGATAGTTTGCATGCAACTAAAGCCAGCGAGTTAAATGTTAAAGCTGTTAAGTCCCGTTTAAGCACCTCCCACCCACAGTCACATAACACATTGATGGACCAATCAGCAAAGCATTTAAGTGATCAGACTGAATGCCGAGTCCCCCGGCAGCTTTGCCTGAGAGACAAGAAAAGCGGTTGGGGCTGCGAGCTGCAGCACCGTCCCAGCTGACCGAAGGGGAGAGACTGAACCAGAAACCTGCAATCAAATCACATGACACCCAGGAGAAAGGAAAGAGGGAAAATCCAAGAGCTAAGAAACACAAAAAAGGTCAGTGGAGGAAATGAGAGGAAAAGCATATGGAAGAAGAGTTAGAGCACCTCAGTCCTTTATCTACTGCCCATGTAGAGTCTGGAAGGTTTTAAAGAACAAATTGTATCACATAAATGGCTGATGGTGGCCAGAATCTACAACCCCCGCTGTGAAATGTGGGAACCTTAACATAGCTCCGGCTCCTGCAGGTCCGGCTGGTGGCCAGGACCTGCAGCTCCTGTTGTGTAGCGTGGGAACCGTAACACATGGTGGGGGCCTGGAAACAGAAAACCTGACACTTTTGGCTTCTCAGGAAATCAACAGGGGTGAATATGAACACGTGATGGGATAAGTGGCAACCCTCCTTATACACACAGCTGGAGTACCTCACAAAGCCATAACAAATATGAAGGGTGCAGTTTTTAGTGTGCAGGACGAGACAGGTCCACAGCAGGGGCTGGTCACTCCAGCTAATAGCCCTCAATCACAGTCAGCCCTCAGTCGCTATCAGCCTTCAGTCGCTAACAGCCCTCAATCACAGTCAGCCCTCAATCACAGTCAGCCCTCAGTCGCTATCAGCCTTCAGTCGCTAACAGCCCTCAATCACAGTCAGCCCTCA
>JABFDZ020000083.1:7435-24325 GCA_019775955.2 Pollimyrus isidori
CCCCCCCCCCCCCCCCCCCCCCCCCCCCCCCCCCCCCCCCGCCCGCCCCCCCGCCGCCCCCCCCCCCCCCCCCCCGGCTTGAAACTTAAATGATCATAAACAGAACGAGAGGATGCCACTGCAGAAGACTATTTTTTGCCCAAAGAAAAAGAGTCAATTTATGCGGCAGTACTGGCTGAGCTGAACTAGTGTGTAAATGAGATTCCTCACTTTAGGCAAAAATAGTCTGTCAGCATATAGGACAGAAAGTAAGCGAGGAACATCAGGGCCAGTAAACAAGGGACGGTAAACAAGTCATTCTGTCCCTAGTGCTGTAATCAGTCACATTAGCAATACCATACATTACTCCTTGAATTAATATCAGTTTCTTTGCTATTATTGTGCAATTAGAACTGATTGCGGTTCCGTAATTACTGATATTCATGCTTATCTGCTCTATGAAAATATACAATAAACAGGTATTTGTGAGAGTTCCCTGCGTGTTCTGTGTGCTGACAGACCGTTTTTGTCCGTATACACACAGATATAGTATCTGACAGCTCCATGAATTATTAACTAGGTGGGGAGTGTTTTTGTTTAGCGCTGTGAGACACCTGTGTGTGAGGAGCAAGGAGACGGGGACTCAGCAACCGCTGGGCAGAGCGAGGGGAGGAGGAGGTGGCGGGGGAGGCGACAGGAGAAGAAAGGGGAAGAAAAAGGCCTCATTCCAGGAGATTTCACGCTGCTCAGGCAGAGAGCTTTGCCACGAGGGCACAGCCCCCGCCACACCCGCCCATCGCCCGTGCCAGCTCCGCCCCCTCCGCAGAGCAGATGCCCACTCATCCGGGCCGAGCCGGCGGCCGTCGTGGTGCCAACTGTGCTGAACGTGGAAGGGGGGGGGGGGCAGGAGAGCACAGAGGACACCTCCCCTGCCCGTCTCTCCTCCTGAGAGAAGCCCCCGGGCCACCAAAAATATTCTAACTCTGTTTCCTGACTCCTATTATCCGCCAAGTGTGTGACATCTGAATCGTAATTAGTAGCTCTGGGGTGCCTGCAGAATAAGTCCTGCCCCCCCCCCCACCCAAAAAAAAAACATGAGGGTTAGGGGGCCAAGGAACAAATGCACAGGCTCCAGTCTTATCACACTCTGACATCCAATCCCATCCCTCCCCCAGCGTTTTACGTCCCAAATTCACTCATCTGGGTCTTAGGGGATCTTGTGGCTTTGGGACCCCCCCTGACCCCACCGTCCCTCTTCGAGCCCAGCACAGAAGGCAGTGAGGACCACTCAGTATTTATATCTCACTGTGCCCTGGCAGCTGTGCAAAATTAATTAATTAGGCTACTAATGAGGAAGGACTAGGACTAAAGACAGGTAGGGGGCGAAACCAGGAGACGCCCGTGATGTCCCTGAGGGGACAGGGAGAGGAGTGGTCCCCTGAGCTGTGTCACAGGCCTTTCCTTCACCCACGGAGGGGGCGCTAAATCTCACCCCCATTGGGATTATCGGTGGGGTTATGCCGAGAGGGGCAGATTATTGGGCGAATGGTCATCACCGGAATGTCATTGGTTCAGATCCCAGGAGGAGCCTACTGCTGTTCCCTTGAATGAGAGAATAAACCTCAATCTCAGTACATAATTCAGCCGAGACGAACTGGACGTCAGTTCAGATATAATCTTGGGAAGACAATGATAATAGTGGTGATGATATCGGTCGTTATGATGTGAGGTCGGTGTGGGTGATGTCGCTGCATTGGCAGGGGCAGAGATGCATCACATGGCCCATTAAAACTCACCCGCCACTGAGGCGTGTTCCGGAAAGTTCCAGAAAGGGGCTGGCTTCAGGCTGCACTTGCGCATAGCCAATTTGTGCTGCACAGAGACATCAGAAAACTGGGTTAGCGACATTGACAAGGTTAGCAGCATTCAGCAAAGAGCAGGCAGCTGGTTTTGGTAATTAGATTAGCAAAAATAACTGAAGATTAGACACAGATACAAGACAAGGCGAGGTCACTGAGGCACTTCCAGATATCAGCAATACAGGTAAGTACTGGAGTTTGTTCAGTTCATGCACAGTAAAAAGGCTGGAAAAGACATTTTAAAATACGAATAGAAACAGTCTCAGCTGTTTGACCTTGACGTCTCATCAATCCTATGCAAGTTTTCATTTTATAAACAACAGAGAGTTCAGCACTAGGCTGGAACGTATGCGTAGAAAAAAAATCCCAGTCTGAGGTCCCATTTAGCACTTGGCATAGAATTTCACACCCAATTAGTCTGTATCAGTCTGACCCCATCAGGAGAACTTTATTTATCATTTAATAATAACATTAGTCAAGTAGTCAAGTCAAGCAAAGCTTTATTGTCATCTCAGCCATGTACAATACACAGTGACACGAAATAACATTCCTCCTGAACCCACAGTGCAACATTCATGACAGCACAGACATTACAGTACAAAGAAGAAGAGAAATGGAATAATTTACACAGTGCATAAATTCCTGTACAATTAACAATTAGTTTAAGAGGAGGAAGACAGGAGGAAGACTACTAGCTACATTATCTACCTAACATAAAATAATGTAACATAACATGTAACAAAACATAACATAACCAGTACAGACAAACAATGCACAAGCACACGACCTAAGACGGGGAAATTCATGCACAGAAGAGCTGTTCATTCTTAAAGTGGCAGTGCAGCAGATATAAATAGTATTTTTCAGTACTTTATTAATTAATATTATATGTATATCTTTAATTTAATCATTGCACCATGAGTCACCAGAAGAGACATTTATTATCACGTGTAAAAGCTTCTGTCAGGTGTGTTTACACCTAACATGCATAAATTCAGAATCACTTTCTGATGGATCCCGACCACATCTGGTTTAATGATGCCTTTAGTCACCAATGACTGAAAAACGGGCTTCATTCCCATAATCCTCCTCACCATTAACGTTTCCTGAAGGCGTCACAGTGACCCTTCAGGAGGGATGGTTCTCCATGGCGTTTGCTGCCACCTGAACACTTTTTTCAGTCTGGACCTTACGGGCCTGGAGTTCCAGAGACATCCATGAACACCTTGCCAATATTCTTTACCTGCAATATCCATGAATTCCCTCAGAATAAGAGGGAAGGCATCCCCAGACAAGGGGGGGTCCCTACATAGGCACCGGGCCCTCAAGAAGCCGCACAGGGCCCTCGAGAAGCCGCACGCGACGGTGTCGTCACAGCCAGGAAGACGGCACGACAAAACGATGCCAAAATGGTTGGGCTCTTTATTCCAGGAATGGAAGCCGTTTTGTTTCCGAATTTGCTTTGAAACGGCTTCACAGGTAGGGTGGGGGTGGCTTTTCACAGGTAGGGTGGGGCGGCTTTTTGTCAGTGTGTTGTACGGCAAGTGTCTTTCAAGCTATTTGTTAGACTCAATTTCCTTCTGCGTTACATCTCAGGTGTCGGGTTTCCACATAAACAGTTTGGCAAGCGGCACAGTAAGGGAGGCACAGTGGGCGAGGGGGTGGCCAAGGAGGGGGGCAGCCCATATCTTTGAGGGCCCCTGAAATGCCACGTCAACATCACAAGATGGGCCAGGGTCTCCTGGGTCCAGCTCTCTGTCCTAAACAAGCAAGACACTCTGGAAAGGGCTCCAGCACACAGTGAGACAGAACTACTCGGATGGGGGAGACACCTTCCATACTGCGTACGATCGCGGGAAGGGGCTTCTTTGGTGGGTGTTTACCCTCTGCTTCATGTACCATTTCCTCTTCTTCAAGTTTTTAAATCAACCAATTGTGGGCCAGGATGTAGCTCCCATGTGACCCCCTCCCCCACCTCAAATACTGACAAAATATTAGAGAGTCTCACAAGGTGGCCGGAGTCCAAACGGGGTGTCGTCATGCCAATGGTGCCTCTCCGCATTGTGCCCCCTCCCCCAGCTGCCGGGTCATCGTCACTTCACCTGTCCTCTGAGACATGCCGCCTGGTTGGCTGAGACCATTAACCTACATCGCCATCTAGTGGCAGCGGACAGTAAAGGGACTGAGGGCCTCAGTCAGCAAAGGCTAACTGCCCACATGAACACAGCACATTTGAACTTAAATCTGAACACTGTGCTGCTAAAATCTCCAAGATACTTTTGCCAAAGCACTTCACGCAGTAGAGCTACTTACAAAGCCATGCGTTAGCACAGACAATATTTTGCATGCGTTTTATGCAGTAAAAATACGCTCCTGGATCAAAACATTTCTAAAAAAATATGACATATCTCCTTTATTCCTCTTGTTTACTTTTGATACCCATGGCATTTACATTTATTTATTTACCTGGAAGATGCTTTTGCCCAAAGCAACATACGGTTTTGAGGGACATAATACTCGAACACAGAGCTGTCGAGGAGCCAGCTTAGGTATGAGCGCTTCAGTACTTCTGCTTCGGGTTTGCATAGAGTGACCAGTAAGAAGCGCATGACAGTCATGGACACAGAAGAGTTACAAAACACTGCTGAGAATCTCACATCAGGAAAACTGAACTTCCCCCACGAGACACTTTAGTGTAGCGACTGTAAGTAAAGTATATAAGACACACAACAGCTAGTCAATGCGAACAGGTAATGTTGAAGTGCAAACGCTTTTAATGTCAACGGCAAAGAGGAAAAAACGTATTTGTAAACAAACTATCAGGAGCAGGTGCCATGCAAATGACAGTGAACTGTCAGGATCATCTGAGATGGGGAGGTAGCGAGGGGGTGAGGGTTAGGGACCTGAGTGAGAACACAGTACCAGCATAACCACAGCAGGTACTAACGGATGCTGCCCGACCCTGATTGACTGCCTTCTGACAGACATTTCTGCAAACACAGGCATGAGGACCTTTACACGACAGGGCAGAAATGCATGCTATGCCATCATCCACACACAACATACATATTCTGGATTAGAAAAGCAGTCAAATTATCATGAGAGGATTAAGGTCTTGTGATATTTCAAAACCTATGTACATGTAAAGGAAACTCACAGAAGCGAAAAGTCACGCACTGATAACGGGGCCGTAAACGCTGTCGCTGGCTTACGTGGCGATGAGTAAGCAGCTCTGACTGTGCCCCCATCGACGAGCTGGCACTCAGGGAAGAAGGATGCTGGAAAATGATTCATTGAGGAAGCTTGTCATCTCTTATTAGCATAAAATGCCACAGGAAGTCACCTGACCACTTGGCAGCCAGACTGCTTTTTATAATACAATTTCAATCATTTTAGGAACCATTCACCCATCCATTTTCCAACCCGCTTATCCTACTTGGTCGCGGGGGGTCTGGAGCCTATCCTGGAAGCAACCAGCACGAGGCAGGAAACAACCTTGGACAGGGGGCCAGCCCATCGTAGGACACACTCACACACCAACCACTCGAACCCGGGTCCCAGAGGTGTGAGGCAACAGTGCTAACCACTGCAAACCGTGCCGATCCCCATTTTAGAAACAAATTACATATTATTATTATTATTATTATTATTAGTGTACTGTGAGGGATGCCAGCCTCCTCTTCACCTTCAGACGAGAGAGAGAGCCTCACCTAGAGACTGTTTTCCCAAGAGACCGGCACTGTTTACCTCGGACTAATGATCAATTATTGGATAATTAATTTTCATTGGTGGCCTTGTATAATGGCGTTAATGTGGCCCTTTTAAATGTTACTGTAATACAGTTGTACCATCCATCTTCACATTAATGCTGGGTGGCCAGAACAACCTAATTAGCAACACGAAAAGCAGAGGGCAGACTCCACCCTCCTATCTTAATGTACGACTTTTTTCACTCCTGAAAGACACACGTTTGGCGGGGGGGGCTGACGCACTTTATATGCAGATATTACAAATGCAATTGGCTTCTCATATGCGAGCGGCTGTTTGGAAATTGACTTTTTGATTATTCCGTTCGTACAATAATTAAATATTCCTCGCCCAGGGTTTCCAAGCCTACTGAACCACACAGGAGATACTTAACATGGCCTGACAGGTGTTTTAAATAATGTTTATTTATCAACGGTAAGAACACCCCCTTCCAAAAATCATGCCGGCTTCTGTACCTACACCTTGATAAAAGTTAGGGACGGCGCGGCCAGAGTCCTCGCCGCTGTTTTTCTGCTGCTTCCTCCGATCCTCTCTTTCCTCTCTTCCTCCTTCCTCTGTTTTTCACAAGGGGAGGGTAGACATGAGAGACTGAAGGAGAGAGGTTTGCCGACGGGTCTGATCAAAGTAGAGCTCTCCAAAAGCAACCCCCACCCCACACGAAAGAGATCCTTGGGAAAACAATTTTAGGAGGATTCTTTTATATGACATAAAAAGAACGATTTCTCAGGCAATTACAAAGTGGAGGGTACATTATCATCACAATCGCCAGGATAACACTGGCATCCTTCTGATGTTTTCCATGTCGATCTCGCTCTCTTCTCATTCGTACGAATCGCTACACAAACTCAATTGTGAAAACAACCATGTAAACGCATGATCATATTCCTCAATCGCCCACACGGAAAACTCAGCGCTGACCTTAGCATATATGAGAGAAGACTGTCCCACCATTAAGGTGGCCATACACGTCTCATGGATTACAGTTTTTGCGAAAAAAAATAAATAAAGCAAAACATCAACCCCTTTCAACTTCCTTCAGGGAATCTGCGAGTCTGATGATGAGGCAGATTCCAAGGTAAGAGGTATAAGAGGCTAAACAGGGACTCTGAGAGACTGTGAGAGTTTTACGGGGCCCTAGCAGCACACGGCGGGGAAGAGGGTCGGCAATCCAAGGCACTAGCAGCAGCTACCACTACTGCAGGAACACCCAAGACGGCAGGAAACAAGAAGGGACATTTGGGTGGGGGGCTGAGAAAATGGAGGGGGCAGAGAACACGGCTCAGTCCAGATTTCCAGGTAAGTGACTGATCTTCTCCTATATCTGCTGCAGTTGGGGAGTTTCTCTCCCCGCCCCCCCAGGGAAGCTGTACATTAAGCAGCTAACTCTCACCCAGAGAAGATCTATGGTGAACGGGAAAAGAGGCAGGATACTTAAGGTATATTTAAAGTATGGAAACCAAGTATAGAAGCAAGCAGGCACACCGGCACACAGGCACACACACACACACAGACACACACACACACACATGCGCGAGTCCTGTCGATTACAAGGCCGAATGGATGGCGAGAGGGTCGTCCACCTAAACAGCACATCCACACTGCTTTCCAGCTCACCCTTTCAAAAGCTTGTTGACATTTCCCAAACCTTTCCAAGCCGCAATCGAACTTGGCCGTGGGATGCACTGAGAGCCAAGCACGGATACAAATTTCAGGAATCGTTACTGTTTTAGACCAAATTAAATTCAGAATTATACGAAATATGTTCTGCTGACAGAGAAAGGGAAAATGGTGAGGGAGCTTCTGAGCTGCTAAATAAATGGGAAGTAGATTTTAAATGTGCTCGTTGCTGAAAACAAAGACAATTTTCTGTCAACATTTTTAAAAAGTTGATCTTGATATTTTGAATCCTTATGCAAAAATCTTTGACAAAGTGAGGCAGTGAGCGGCAGAGGAAAATTCAGAGTAATACCCCTATTCAGAGTAATAACAAGGAAAAACAGAAACAACTTGGGCTCTTCACACACAAACACGGTCCGAGGAAGGCAAGATGACATGAAACAGATAAATACAAAACGCAATTAAAAAAGTTCAGCCTTTATCTGCAGATATGATTTTATATTTGACTCTGAGTGCTTGGAGAACTAAAACAGGTCACATCTGCGTAGGGCAAGACTTTTCAAATCATGGTACTCAAGGTCCAAGCCCTGCTGATTTTCCAGGCTTCCTTTACCTGTGATCCATGTGTGAAGCCTCTGTGGCCAATCCGAATCAGTAATTATTAAACCAACTACCGGGGGAAAATGAAAACTTTTTCCCTGATGCAGGGGAAAATAAACTACTACTACTACTACTATTAATTATTATTATTATTATTATTATTATTATTATTATTATTAGGCTATTATTATTATTCAGATAGTAGTGTTGAGCCGTAATCCGATTTCATATTCAGAGACATCTGCCCCTTAAATCGAGCTAACAATTAGAGCAAAAGAGCAACGTGAAATTAGCGTCAACCCAGCCGCCTTTGTCACGCCGTCCCCGAGCGCCGCTCCGCTGGCGGCCGCCCCGCTGCGCGCCCCCGACGCCTGTAATCCGGCAGCGCTTCTTCACCGCGGCGCCGTCGCTGAGTTCCGCGCCTCGATGTATTTTGTTTACCCGACTCAGACGGGCGCTTCAGCCTCTTTATTCATCATTTTTTCCCTCGTTTATGTATATTGACGTTTCTCACTCCATTCTTGCTGGGGATGTCAAAACCATCGCTGGCGGAAATGAAAGCATCCTCATTATGCAAATGGCGGCTCCACTGATAGGCATGTTCTGTTTCATAAATTACATCCCCTTGTCAGAAGTCAAATTGTATTTGAATAACTTCAGAGAAATTGTCACCAAGATTTGGAAGTGCGCAGCTCCTGTGCCAGTCCTGATTTAGCCAGCGAGTAAAAATAGACGTTTATTTCCCTCTAAAAGTGTGCATGATTGTTTTGTCATAAATGTTATTTAAATCAAGTCGGATTGCATAAGTAACTCCTGTCTGAACTGCTGAATAATAATACAATGAAAATGTTTTAGCATTTGAATAAATAAAATTTCAATTTTAGATTTTCAATAAAATATGGTAAACAGCTCCTGTTAGTGTATATTTTTATATGATTTTTTCCACACGAGGACGTGTTCTTTACAGCATAGAAGGCAGGTATCGCTGCGAGCAAATATTAAGAATCGTTTCCTTTTAAAAAAAAAAAAAAAGGGTTTACAGTCTGGGAGAGAACTTCACATATGAAAATGAGACCACACGCAGGTTTATGCTAAAAAGACCAAGACTCTTCTGCGCTGCACAAGGTTATCAGAGACAAACAAACAGCTTTACCTACCGCTGTTACCTCAGATTTCACAGTTGTTGTCAAATAACTCAGTTTGTCTTTTTTTGAAACAGGGAATATCTGCTCTTTAAAAACTGGCAATTAAAACACACACACACACACACACACACACATATATATATATGTATATATATATATATGTATGTATATATATATATATGTATATATATATATGTATGTATATATATATATATATCAAATAAGAATTTTTAGATATATATATTTGTTACAGAGCTATGTTTGCATGAGTCTCTATATTTATGGACACCTACAGAACTCTACACAAACCGTACAGTATACAGCTGTTTATTACACATCACACACATCAAAGGCTTCATCACGGATGACTGGGAAGTGATCCTGAACAGGTGATGGCCCACAATGCACTTCTTTCATTTAAACTGGTCCTGATGTGGGACTTATTTCCTCCTAAATGAAAAACTGTGCCTCAGAACCACTGACAGTAGCAAACACAAATGGCATCGGCCCCCCAAAAATTTGTTGGGGCTAATTTTAATATTCATGACTTCTTTACAAGCTCAGTTCAGCAGTTTCAATTAAGCATTAATTAGCAGCCAGAGGGGAAACCAAACAAAAATAAGGCACTGAATTGCTAATTAAGGTGGCTGTGATGTGGGCAGACTATTATTTCACTAATGGCTCGGTGTTGGGTAGGTGGAGCCTATTCCCTCACTCACAGACTTAATGATTCACTCAGTCACTTCTGCACTCATCCCCTCACTCACTGACTTAATTATTCACTCAATCACTTCTGAACTCATTCCCTCACTCACTGACGTAATGATTCACTCAGTCACTTCTGTACTCATTCCCTCACTCACTGACTTAATGATTCACTCAGTCACTTTCAGGGCCGGCGCTCCGCCCACGCACATCACGCACTGCGCGTAGGGCACCAAGTGCTTGGGGGGGGCACCTAAAAATCTGGGTTGTGAAAATATCATCACAATATAGGCTACTAGTATAAATAACAAGCGTTTGTGCTTAGGGCACCCAAATGGCTAGCGCCGGTCCTGGTCACTTTTGTACTCATTCCCTCACTCACTGACTTAATGATTCACTCAGTCACTTTTGTACTCAATCCCTCACTCACTGACTTAATGATTCACTTATTCACTTTTGTACTCATTCCCTCACTCACTGACTTAATGATTCACTCGGTCACTTTCACCCTGACTCATTGAGTTAATGATTCACTCTATCACTTCTACTGTCACTCCTTCATGCACTGACTTGATAATTCATTCGGTCACTTCCACCGTCATTTCGTCACTCTCTGACCTAATGATTCACTCAATCACTCCTGCCCGCATTCCCTCTGTCACTGATTTATGATTCACTCAGTCACTTACATCCTCATTCTCTCACTCGCTGATTAATGATTCACTCAATCACTTCCACTCTCTTTCCTCATTCACTCACTTCCCCACTCACTCCCTCCAAGCTGCTGTCCGGAGCCTCACACTCCAGCACCCATAACAGACTGGGTCGCACCTGTCCAGTGACACACCCATCTGCTCAACCCAATAACAAAAGTCCGGTGGGTAAGGAGAGGAAGGGGCCAGAGTGCTACAGCTGAACTCCAGGACCAACGTGATTAAAAATGTAAAGAAAAGGGGCTGATTTCCACGGCTGAGCCATTCGCGGTACAGGAAGTCTGCTTGGAGCAGGATCCCTGTCTGCCGTTTGGCCCCTATACAGTGACACTGTCCCATTTCATAAGCAGCACAAAGAAATAAAGCAGTACATTGTGATATCGGCACTATAAAAATCAAACACCACTCATATGAACAGAAAGACACCTATTCAATATTACGTATACCACACTAAACAGCATGCATTTATTAATGTTATTTGCTTATAATACGCCAATTTATTGTAGTACCTTTTGAAACATCAGGACTAAATTGCAGTATTAAATGTATAACTATTTAAAGACAAATGAGAAATTAAAACAAATTTTAAAAAAAAAAGTTATTTTTCATCTTAAAGATTTTGTCCCGTTTTTAAAAAATGTATAACAAGAACAAATAACTACCATAACGACGACGACAATAATAATAATAATAATAATAATAATAATAATAATAATAATTACAAAAATGAAGAAGAACAAGAAGAAGAAGAAGAAGAAAAATGGCTCTAGGAGATAATTGTCGGTTAAAACACATTTGGTGTTTTGTTTTTTTAATGTCTTACTATTTGTTACTATTTAAAACATTCTTCTGCTTGAATTGAAAAAAAAGTTGACAGTAATAAATAGCAATAGTTACTGAACGTGAACTGCATTAATGTTTGCCATTACGTCTAAAAAAATTTAAAATGAGTATTTGTCACATTCGAATTAATTACCCACATTCAATTTAGCACATTTCAATAAATTATTGCTGCGTTCAGTAAATCTCTTTTTAAAAAACAACGCATAATTATCAAAGTGAGGATCATTAATAATTTTGGTTTCATTTAGTCGTTAAGTCTCTACTTGTGCTTAGTACATTCTGTGTCGTTTCGTTGTTTCACTTTATCACTGATAACGGAAAGAGAGTTTCCTGCGAGATTTAATGTCCTTTACCTCTGACTTCGGCGATAAAATAGCGGGGGGAAAATGAGCGACGTCGCTGGAGCGGCATTAAGCGTAAGCCACGGTGCCATATTTGAACTGCATCAGTGAATCGTAATCAGGTATTTTGGCTTAACAAAGCAGCAACCCATTACAGGAGCAGCAGCCATCTGGTACAAAGCCTGACAGAAAATGGAAATGGTGCGACTAGCGGACTTCTTTAGGGAGCCTCACAACTTAATTCATGATCGCTAAATCTACACATTGAAATGTAAGCGCGCATCGCACAAAATCCACAGCAAACATCGCACTTATCGCCAAAAACGCTGTGAGTTGCGGGATTCCGAATAATGTCAGAAGATTGATTTATTCCAGGTATGTAGGAGGGGGAAGCCAAGAAAGTTGATCGCGAAACAAAACAGAACTGCTTTCTTTGGCTTTGACTGTAATCTAGGGCAACATAATTCTGTACTTCAACTGGGACTGAAAGTATGAAGTCCATCATCCCTAAACGCCATTTGCACTTTCTTAAAGAGAGAAACATCAGAACAAGAGGGTCATAAACGTCAGTGTTGTGTCCCAGGTTCAAATTTGACAGAATGTTTTGTACTGGTCACCTTAAACTCAGTGGGCCAACGTCCAACAACTGTAATACGTCGTTCCTGAAGGAAATCCTGGGAGGTGAATGCAAGTGATAAAAGATTCCTAGTGATATTTGTAATTCTCCTGTCCGACGGTGTGTAAGGACCAAAGAGACTGACCTTGTCCAATGACTCCATGTGTTTAATTATTTCCATGTTGTGATAGCGAGGACACTGCACAAGTTAATGAGACGACTGATCATTTTAACATTGAATGAGGACTTTTGGCCAGGTTATCCCCCCAGTGTAGCGTGTAATCTGTGTCCTGGTGTTAAAAACAGGACAGAGCTCCTCCCAGAAAGCCTTTGTCTCGCTTTTTCACCACCTATCACAATCCATTACCACAAATTAGGGTTCAATAAAATTGCTATTCAGAGATAATTAGTGGATGGTTTCGTGTTGCTGGGGGTGGGGGGGGGGGAGTGTGTCTTACGGCCAGCACAGAGGGTCCGCAGCTGGGAGAAGTGAAGTGTGACATGGGGCGTGCCCCCCCCACCCCCCCGCCGGCACAGCTCCTGGCCCCCACCTGCTGAGCAGGCGTACAGCTCCAAATTAAACACATTCATTCAATCTCACTGATTCCAATCCCCCCCAACTCACTCTCTTTTTTCCATCTCTCTTCTTTACGCTATGGACCCTCCACACAAGAACCGGGGCCGGGAAGCAGAAAGGGGCGAATCGGATGGCCGGAGAGGGAGCGGAACAGGAAGCATCGGGAGCCCTAATTGGATAAGGCCTCCCTTTTGTTAATTAACACTTTGCAGCCTGCCTGCCATTTTCACGTTTTCTGGAAGGAGCGAAACATTCGCAGGTTTTTGTGTTTTCTCCAAGAACATTTGTGTTAATTTAAACCAAGAAATTAACTCAAGATTTCCACCTATAAGGACACGACATACTGAACATCGCTCACGATCCTTTTACACCAACGGTTACATAAGATCCAGTGTCATTTGACCTGTTTATGCACCATATTATTTACAGCAGTAATTCTGTTAAAAGGCCTTTCTTCTGGTATAACAGGCACTTAAACCTGCTGCGCTGTGCTGAGGAGTTTGTGTCTGCAACGGCTGCCATAGAGATCTAGTTACTGCTCAGCTCTGGAATAGCACCTAAAACATTGGCCCAGCTTTGACAGTCAACAAACAACGCAGTAACACTCTACAATTAAGTTTAAAAAGCTAGATTTGGCAATGAAAAGAAAAAATATTTTTGAAACAATTTTTTTTTTTCCCAAATTAAAGAAACCTGGATATCGTTTAAATGACCTGGATGATTGTTTTCAGGTTATTCCATGATTTGAAAAAACAACATTGTAACTTGCAATGTGAAAATGACACACATGTAAGTGTCAATCAGCATTGAAAGTATAAAAAAATGAAAAATTAACATGCATTAACACTAATTTAATAAGTATTTTAAAAGATTTTAAATAATAAAATTTCATCAAATTTTGTAATCAAGAACAGACTGTAATTTAATTGCAAAGACAATATTTAGAAAATGATCATTAAATATTTGCTGTCAAATATATGTATATCATAAAAATATCACAATATTTATATGCTTAAACATTATATATATATATACACACACAAATTTATTTTCAATTAAGTATTATTATGTATTATTTCTTATATATATTTTAGAATATTTTGTTACAAATTATCATTTTATATTTTTTGACTATATTTATATTAAGGATATTTTGAAATATGTAATTTTGATTTTTAAAAAATATTTGTAATTTATAGGCATAAATAAATAATGCATGGTAGACTTCAATTATTTTTATTGTAAATTACATTTATTCTGTTAATATCGTAACCTGGTCAGATTTTTCTTATAGACACTGTACACTGAATGTACTGTGCAGCTTCCTTCATTTTTATGCAGGATTTTGTATGTTAAATATGTGTTTATTTAGAATTATATGCAAGACCTTCCATTTACGCACAAAAAGGGAGACAGGGCAGCATTCAGTCTCCCCGCCTCCTGCTCCTTTGTCTGTGACTTTAGGTCTCCAGTGGAAAAGCCCACCAGGCCCCCGCTCACTGCGGTCACTCTGCATCAGCGTGCCCCCCCAGAGGAGCCCAGGCAAGTGTTCAGACCAGGGGATGTGATGCGTGATGGGGGCACTGGGGACCATGGGCCAGCGGAGGAGAGGTCGGCCAGGGAGGGGTCAGCCCCTCCTGAGGGAGCGTCAGAGCACCGGCTGAACCGCGTCCCCCCCTTCGGCCGCCTCCTCTCCACAGCGAACGGCTAAATCTCACGCGTGCGGCTCTCAGAGCAGCACCGGCATGTCCCTCTCCTGCGCTTCCTCGCTGCTCTGTCCCGCACTCCTCTCTGATTGAATAGCTGCCTCTGTCTCTATAACAGTCCATATATCTTTTGCGCCAGTGCTGCCTGCAACTTGTTACCGTTTTATTCTTTGGACGCTCAGCCAAGCTGCACTTACACCCAACTTAGCTCCTTGACAGCTCCATACCAGTAATATATCACCTGCCACCCTTGTAAGTCGCTTTGGACAAATGAAAAAAACGCAAATGTAAACTTCGCCATCGCAGTCCCCCCCTGTGGCTGCAAAAAGGAAAAAAACCAAGGTAAAACACATACATTTTTTAAATAGAATGGAATAAGTAATGGGATTGTGTAACAATGCGCGTTTCACGATCATCATCTTTTAAAAGAGAGAATTCGAAATATCTGCTGCATGTGCTCCAGTCACAGCAGAGCCACGACCCACTTTGCTGCGTAAAAATCAGCTTCGACTCCGAACAGCGAGTCTCCCCCCCACCAATTACGCCGTTTAGACACATAGAACCGGCCCCTGTATATCATCAGCGGACTGTGAACACCACCCCTTTTGTACATTTGCGAATTGCCCCCCCCCCCCCTGTAAATTAAGGACGGGAGACCCATTTGCACACATTATTGCATGGCTGGTGCGAGTTCAGGGGTAACGAGATCACATGTGGCCTTGCATGGACGCCATCATCAGCATCATAATCGCACCGCACTTGGCCTGACTTTACGACAGCAGACCTCCGGATGGCAGACCCACAAAAACATTCAGACAGGAAGTGACACGTGCCACGTCAGTCCTTCCCATTATTCCTGTACAGAAAGCAATTCATTATAATGGTTTTTTTAGGGCACAACGGTGGAGCCCTTTAGGGATCTGAACCCACAACCCACACATTATGTCCAGAGCTTTCAATCTTACACTGCGACTCCTACTCCTAACCAGCAGTTTCACAGCATTATGCGAGATTTAAGGTCCCTTTCGAATCCATGACATGAAAGTCAAATCAGCAGCCCCCCCCCATCCCCACCACCCCCACTCAAAACAGAGAACTAACACCACTAAATTATGCCAAGAGAATTCCAGCACATTACAGCAGGCGGCATGGAGCGGCAGGCCACTCACAGATTCACGATATGTAGATCGCCGTCGCTACCTAAAAGACGAGCGCGACCCGGCGATTTACGGCTGTTTATGTGCAGGGAGACGGGGGGTCGGTGGAGCCTCAGAAAATGACGCCCCGGCAGAATAAATCCGGCTCCACAATGGGACTGTTTTAGCTCAATGTTTAAGCAAATACGGCGAGAAAAAAACAAATGTAATGATCGTCTCTTAGGTTTCTTTGGTTTGGTTAATGCCGACATTCATCCTGTTGACATTTTTATGACCAATTCTCTTTTCCAGTCGTTTATAGGAGAACGAGGTAATAAAAGGGCGTCCAAACAGGACTTTGACTCCGGCACCATCTATTCCCACCCAACCACAGTAAGCAGCTCTGCTGTGTTTAAAACATATCAAATGGGACTCATTTCAGCTTGCATTTACATCCAGGTGCCCCAAGCTCCTTACCACACCATGCATTCTCCATATATATTTTTAAATATATATATTTTTGATAAATTATAACCTTCATTAATCTTTCAAATGCCAAGCACAAGCTACCATTTCCGGTGAAATAATGATATGTTTAATTTGTGCATATTAATATTTATATGCTAATTTTCAACAATATTATACAAGAGCCAAGATAAATATTAGTTTCAAGTTACGAGGGAATGACCTTTTAAAGGGTAAAATGTCTCCGATATTCTTCCTGTTATGTTACACGTGTGTTTTGTGGTTCCTTTATATGTTATGGAATAGTTTAAGTACCACCCACATCTTACCTGGGGGGTCTGACTCACCACAAAGCAGCAAAGAGTCCAGAGAGCGCCACCTGCAGGTCTGCCTTCAGAGCAGACCTTGTCAAACTCAGTTCAGAAGCAACGGTAAAGCCCACAGAACAAGCACTGAAGATCTGGGTCAGGATGATGAAAAGGTCAGTCCCATCCACTCCAAGTAGCCCTCCACCAGTGAGGGCAGCAGGACCTCACCATGACGTGGATCACACCAGGTCAAGGTGCAGAAGCAGCCTGATTTACCCCAAGAGCCCAAATGCAGAATGCTGCCACATGTCCTGCATTCATGGAAGCCCAGAAAACACCATGAAAAACCATCCTAAAAGTTCACTGGGGCCTTGAGTCACAGCAGGAGGGCCTGATGCCACAGAAACAAACAGTTTGCACGCCCCTGTGTGCACTTCTGCGTGATAAGCATCCTTCTCAGAGTCACAGAAGCTGTGCACTTCTGCGTGATAAGGATCCTTCTCAGAGTCACA
>JABFDZ020000083.1:24556-43268 GCA_019775955.2 Pollimyrus isidori
TCTGCGTGATAAGGATCCTTCTCAGAGTCACACAAGCTGTGCACTTCTGCGTGATAAGGATCCTTCTCAGAGTCACACAAGCTGTGCACTTCTGCGTGATAAGGATCCTTCTCAGAGTCACAGAAGCGGTGACCAGCAGCTGCCCACCTTCCATTCATTGGTCCTGTTAACAGCTTCCACACCGATCTTCCTGGGGACTCAGGGACAGCTCTGATCCTGTGCTCCACCAAAGGTCTCATCCTTGACCTGCCTGGTCCATCCACACTTTTCTGCTGGAGGTGAGTCTCTTTTAGCTAGCCGCTCACTGGCTAATCTGCCGGCTGTCGGCTCCCAGCAGCAGGTATTGTCTCCAGCCAGCGGGGGCCAGAGATGTGCAAAGTAAGCAGCCATGTTTGCTTAAGCACTGCAGACAGGGAAAATCTCAAGCATCAGGGGCATCACAAAGGACCAGTGTGAGACTGCGACCTTTGGCCAGGAGAGAAACGTTTACATTTTTATTCATTTACCTGATGCTTTCATACAAACACCTTAGAGTAAAGGGGGTTACAATTTATAAGAGGTAACTGAGATTTGAACCCAGAACCTTTGTGTTGGATACTTGAAGTACAGAAAGCAAAACTAAACAGAAACCAGGATGTTCAAGAGAAACACCCCAGTCTCTCTATCCAACGTGGATCCTTGAGGTATAAGAATATGTCGTAAATAAAAACAGTAATAAAGTTGTAGTTCCACTTCCGGCGAGCATCTGCCATGCGGCTGTTACTTCTCAAGTGCTCAGGGATCGCACGTTGGGATCAGATCAGCAGCGTGGGTGATGCACGTCAGATGCGACAGATAGTTCCCACGGTAGACGTATAATGTCAGATGACAAAGCGCTTTGAAGCATTTTCCGTGTCGTCTATTAGCTTCACATAATTGTACTTCAAACGGGGGGCCGGACTCTGACATCTCCACGGCATGATCTGAGGCGTCCTGTCATGTTCTGCAAATTCCAGGTACCCCCCCCCCCGCCCGCCAAAAAGCCAGAGCCGGGCCCCATCCTGAGCGCTCGCTCCATGTCACATTAACATTTAACATATTTCCTCGATCTGCCAGTGCGCTCCAGCCCAGGTCAGCACATCCGTTTGGCCCCGGGGGGAGGAGTATTCAGGAGCCAGATGACATGCCTGAACACAGCAGTCCGGCGCAGTGACCTTCTAACATATAGACCGGGGGGGTGGCACAGTAACTGAAAGTATACAGGTGCTGGAAACAGCAGGCGCCACCACGCCCCCCCCCCCCCACTGACTCTGCACCAGACAGACATGTCACGCCTGTCACCAGTCAATCTCCCGCCGTCGCAGACCGAGTTGAGCTCTCGCACCGCCACGTCGACGGTGGCTGTCACTTTTGCACGCGGCACTGTCACCCGCATTCCCTCTTCTCTCCGCTGGCTCTGATGACGGGCAGAGAGAGAGAGAGAGAGTGAGACTGCGCTGTGTATTTACATAAGGCAAGGTTACAGAGCCCCTCAAGGCACTACTAATTACAGCCTCCTCCAAAAAAAATAAAAAATAAAACTAAATAAAAAAAACTTTAGATAGATTCGGGCACACGTATACGAATAAGCATGTAGCGCTTCTGCCGGGGACGAGTCTGACTTCCTGCTAGCGGTTAGCGAGCGACGCACGCTCACATTTTAGATGTACACAACCAGAGGAGGAGGAATTTGACTTTTCCGGAATTTTCCCGGCAAGGCTGGATCTAGCTATAGGATGAATAGGCAGTTGCCTGGGGCCCTCGAGTTACCAGACTTGGGGAGGAAGTGAAATGATCATTGATTTCTTGGTAGGGGGCCTTCCCAAGTAAACCTTTGCTTAGGGGGCCCGGAATTAGGAGATCGGGCTCCGTTTCCGAATATTCCTCTTTAAGGATTTGGTGCTTTTACAGAGAGGCAAGGCATGCGGGCCTCGACCAGCCCCCCACCCCCCACAGACCACATACTGTAGCTACACTCTATGCTCCTCATGGAGACGCGAACCATATGACAGAATTCAGGCGACCGGACTTTCTCTGTGATGTCCCTTGGCCCAACTAGCGAATCAACCTTTATAATTCACTGTGACAAGCTGACAGGGAAAATGAGTGTAAAAAATTATACTTATGTGAATTTTTGTGTCACGGTGCTTGTTTTGCTCGCCGCCCGTAGCCACGGGCCCCGTCCTGCGGGAATACGCTGGCTCGCCCACCTTCAGACAAATCCCATTTCGCCCTAGTGGATCTGCTGATTAATTTCGGATGCTCTCCTTAATTAACACCCTAAAGGAAGCGTCGATATTCCTGGCCTAGTCTGAAGAAGGATGACCCAGGGAGACAGAGAGGCTGACGTCCGGAATGACATTCCAGGAGAAATGGCTGGCGATCCGGGCCCCCGCGCTGCAGCGAGGCCCCAGGAGCTCACAGGCCTTTTAATCAGCGGCGGGAAACGAGACTCCTATTACACTAATTCCGTTTCCATGGCACCCTGCGCGATGCCACGCCACGCTGGAAAAGCACCACGCCTGCTCTAGAGCCTCCCGGCGCCACCGGCGTCTGCATTAATTGGTCGGACGGCTACTTCCAGCGAAATTGGCACGTGTCAGACGAGGGTGAAGCGGAGGATGTGATTTATTTCTGTAAGAAAGGGAAATCTGATGGAATTTGGCTAATTGGAGCATGCCACACATCTCCTGCGTTTTCGGCGAGACAGGAGGCATGACATCCCACCCAGAGATCACATAATACCGGCCTGCTGCCAGTGTCTGGGCACTGGCTAGAGTGCCAAGGGACACAGCAAGCACACCAGGGATGCCAGGAGGGGCTAACCGCTAACTTGTGGCCTGATGATGTGCCAAACAGCCTATACCAAACCAACCCCAGCCTGGTCTCCAAACTCTACCTGCATCATCACTGTGTGTCGCACCACCGACTAATCACAGGCTAGTATGGATCCAGGTTCACAAAATCCATCAATCCAGTTCATTAATGTTGTCAATCTACACATCAGCATAAGAATTAGCATCTACCCAAGTGCTGCAAACAGAAACAGAGGCAAGTAATATGTAAACAGTATGTACAGAACAGCCAACAGACACATGCAAAAGTACAACTGTGATAAATTGCATGTTAATATGGTGTATGGGGGGCAGGTATGGGAGCCCTTCAGTTCCCAGTTCAGCCTGACGACAGATATTCAGACAAGTGGTGTCCAGGGTGAATCCTGAGTCCAACCTTAGTAAAAATATATGGCTTGACACACCTGCTGCATTCCCCGCCATTTTCTCATACTCCAGTTTAATGTGAACGTGAGCGTTTCGGTGAAATGCTTCAAACCAGTGATACCAGAAGGCCCAGGGTGTCTGACCCAGCTTTCGTCCGCGGCTGGGAGCACACCGCTCACCGGACACCATTCGTAACGTGACTGAAACACAGTGAGGCCGGCGTGTCGCGTGTCTCAGAGGCAAACACCTGGATCTACGGTGCCCACGCCTCCACCATCCGTGTGCCTTGGCGGAAGTCGCCGGAACACGCTCCCACTGTGAGAATCTCACACCAAACCACACACCTCCAGCAACCACCAGCATTTCTTCCCGTTACTGTTTAATATTAATGTTTTCTTTGTGGGTTTTTTTTTTTTTTTACCCTTTTCTGGCTGCGATGTGAGACTGCAGCATGTGAGAGGACTCTGCAGATGGTGGGCTAAGCAAACGATAAGCCAGAGACTTGTTGGGGAGAACAGTCAGGGTTCGCGCTCTAGGACACGTGACGTGCACAGGAAAGCCACCACCAGAACGGCGGACCGATGACTCTTGATGACGACACAGAACGTAGCGGCTAGTCAGGGAAAAGGAAAAGCCTGGGGGGGCAGGGGGGGGGCTTCACAATTTCTGATAATCTTCCCCTTACGTGGCACCGACTTGGTTGATCATGTGACTTCCTGTCTCTGCCTGCTACACACAGGTCTGCTTTAGGAATCTTACAGGCGACACACTACTCAATTAAGCACTCGGGTAAAGTCGAGGTGGTGGGGGGGTTCCTGTTTCAAGGATGGGGACGACTCGTGTAAGCGGAGCGGCCAGTGACGGCACCTTGGCCTTCAGCCCCTGTTTTTTGGCCGGTCAATGACATGGGGGGGGGCACAGAGTTTGGGATTACGAGCGGTCCTGAGAGGGGCCACCTGCCAGCACTCGGGTTCGCAGTTGGACCGTTTCCACATCTTTGATTCCGCTAACGGGGTTGCGTGTTCACAATGAGCGGCCTGTTCGCTAATGGAGAGCACCTGGAGGACGGGGTCAGCATGGGCCACTATCAGACCCTGGAGCGCAGTCAAGCAACACACACAAGCACGAACCAAAACCAGCATTACGACAGAGCTCCGTGCTGCCAAACTGGGTCATGAGGGGGGGGCTGCAAACAGGAGCTCTATCCTACTCTCAAAGTGACACCCAACTACAGGAACCTTGTTAGTCCTTCCCTGTTAGATGATCCTGTTGTCCTACTGAGGAGTGCTGTAGCTATGACAGAATAGCCAAGGCTATCTCGTGTCTTCGACCCCACAACCAGGAACCCTGGGACTTGTAAAACGAGCCGATGAATGTATGTCCTCCTGCTATGGCAGGTCTCGAAAGCTGAGTGATGTGGGGAGGTGCAAAGGAATCCTGAGCAGAGTCCTTAACAGGACCTTTGTCAGTACAAACACTGTGGGTATGGTGATGGCACTGTAAGGAGCATCGTGATTTCATTAGAAATACCACTCTAACCGTCATCAACACTCTCGGGGAAGAAAACAGCCTGGCTCTCCCGACCTGCTGCTCTGCTCCAACTGCCCGGCAGGTTAAACGGCTGCGTCTTCCATGGGAAATCACTGTTTAGCACCCAATGAGGTTATTTACATAAATTAACCTACATCTGGCTTTATGGATCAATAACATTGATGAATACAAGAGACTCACAGCACGCAGCAGCTAATCGAGTTAGCAAATTAACGCAAAATAACACTAAACAGCCACTTCTTGTTAGTCATCCTTTCACTCTGTGAGCTAAAAGCATAAAGATGACATTCAAGCAAACTTACCTGGCAATAAACTTTTACTTTTCGTAGAATCCAAGAGTAACTAAATTCATGTATGTGTATTATGTATACGTATAAAAGGTTATATACGTCGCCACCTTTTATAAGATCGTATTTTATGCATGACATACTGAGTTCATTTACCGTTGTCTTTCCCCTGTGTGGATGTTATTGCCCGAAACAATTAAGTTTCTTCAGTTCTGTCACGTTTATCACACGGAAAACCGGCCTGCAGACCAGCGTCTCCATAGGCGCCTCCTGCCCCGGTCCGCTTGCCAAGGTGGCCGGTAAAGAACTGCTCGCCAAAACCCTGCGATCAAACAGCCGGGCCAGTACACAATTACCCACAGTGTTATCTCTGTTTGCAATTTGTTTTTCAAGAAGTTCAATTTACATGTGAGCCGGGCCGCGCCTCTTAATGCAAAACACGCACATCTATAGGACGGGTTTCAAGAGGAGCGCAATTACAATTAAAATGGAAAAGGCTGCATGTCCGTCCAAAACCACCCTTAGTGTGCCGGTCCCGAACATCCATTCCACTGTTTTGCGGATCGCCTTGGGAAGATAGCCTGGGTTTCATGTAATCTTATATTTTATTAATGATGGCAATGTTAAATGTATCAGAAACTGTAAATAGCAAATGGGGTTATATTTACTTTTGGTGATCGTCCGTCTAAACAAGTTTAAAAACGTAGGCTAATAAAAACACGCATTCAGATAGATTGCCGTGTGTAGCTCGGCTGATGGCTTGTTTAACGACACTGCAATGACGGAAATGAAGCTACTTATGTCGATTTTACGCGTACCACGGTGTGTATATTGTATTAAACATGCCCGACCCACAAGCGGCACAGGGACTGGCAAAACCGTCGCCGACCTTTAACTCTACGTATGACCTACTTACTACAAAACAACATGTGACAGCTATTTAAGAAATAACCTAAAGTGTATTGCATTTCGACCTCCCAGCCCCAAGTACACGCCGGTATATTAATTTATTAGTTAGTTTACGGTGTAATTTTAAACGATTTAATTACATTACTATTTTTAAAACACAAGGCTTATAGTTACTGTAAAATAATATCAACAGGTTAAAATATTAATGTCACCTTGTCCCAGACAATACATAATAGGGAAAATAATCTCACCACAGCTAATTAACACCAAATGTATCAGAAAGCGGAAAAACATTAATGTGGTAATAATCCAGGGGCGGAGACTCATTGTTATTTTGTATCATAACTGATCGTCTTTTTTGGTTAAAATTCCATCTTTACTTACTTTTGTGTATCCTTAACTTAAACTGAAGGCTAGTTGATCTGTGTATTACTAGTACGTTCTTTTCATAAATACTCTAATTTAATCGATATTCTGATATTTTAAGTTCGTTTGTATCCTAAACAAATCTAAACTACACGCCTAATACATCTAATAATAAAATTTCAGATTTTTTATTTCTAATGCGATGCATACAAACAAGTTACCCAATTAATGATGTTATAATGTGTTTGAAAAAGTGAAAGAAAAAATACCCTGTTAGGCCTACTTTAAACAGTCAGATGTAGACCTACAATTTCTTGGAGACTATTTAAACTCAATACATAACGTGTGTTTATGTGCCCTATAAAAGCATTCGATTATTTTTGGTAACGTGCTTTAAGATTGTTTTGGTATTAAAATGTGGATATAGCAGCCTAGTTGCCCCCATCTAATTAATTCAAATCGCCATATCAGTCGCTTCTCACAGTTAAAACCTGCATAATGATCAATACAGATAATCCCCAGTCTCCAGCAGTCGACAACCCTGATAACCAGTCAACACAATACACTTTTCATTAATTAACTTGTAAAAGATAGCGAGCGCTAGGCACACAACAGCTGTTTTAACGGAACGAAGACTTCAATAACTCACGTTGGCTTGATGCAGCATATCCACTGAAAAACGCATTTCGCAACCGAATTGCTAAATTTTATTAACACCGCGCAAAACGCTTAGATCCATTAGTAAGACTTTTTACCGTAATCTAAGGAGAAATATTTTATCCATCCGCCAACCTATTATTCAGTACAGGGTCGTGAAATATATTTGTAAATTTAGTGAGACGCAATGAAATTAACTACACTTCAAATTGAAATAAGTTATGCCTTTTTTACAGAAAACATTATGTATGTACAGTAGCAACAATTTCTCATCACTACAGGTATACAGGGCCATGTTTAAAATGTAAAAGTTTTATGACATAAGAGATTTCATGATATGTTACTTTTCTCCTCAATGGGTTATCGGCAAAGAACATAAGTTTGACCAGAGGTAGCATGAACGATGAATTTATGAGGACCTAAAAGTGGATTCAGCCTAACGCACCTACGCCCATGTCCTCGTTTCAGTGTGAAATGCAGTCGTTTACACGTTACATTAGTTACTAGCATATGTTTATCTCCAAAACGTGCGCAGGTTCTGCCATATGCGTTTACATTTTGCATGTAATCTAGCTGCGGCTATTTGAGCGATAAATAAACATATGGGCGTTTCACGGCAAGGCTATCCCGCAAGCATCTCTGTTCAGTACCAGGGAAATTCCACATAGGTCTTGTATTGTGCTTCGGATCGGTTAGGGGTACCCCAGAGCCTGATATTAGCAAATATTTAAAAAGATGGATTGAGACGATGGATATTTTACGGCTCCCCACACTTTATAATGAGATCTAGTAAGATCTTGAGACTAGTAAACGCCATCCATGTTAAAGGGAACGTAAACTGCACCATCTTAAAACCACCTACTGGGGCAAGCGACAGGGGGCGCTGAGCGGCTTCGCAAGGAGAGAAACAAGGTGGATCAAGGGAAAAATTAAAAATTAATTACCATGACAAACGTGAGGAATTACTGTATTATATTTGAAAAACAATTACTAACACCAAATTAGAAACCGGTGCCTGTAAAACAATTTTCCTAGCCAGTCTTAGTCGAGCCCTGGCAAATCATGTAAATGATTTTGGTCATATTTTACCAGAGGTAATAGGTGTAGTTTACTGGTGTGCGTGTTTCTCATTTTGACTCAATAAAAATAATGCACGCTACATATAAAGATTTAAGATTGCTTCTAATAACAACCAAACCTAATCATTTAAAATTAGATGTGTTACTTTTACATTTCAGTTCATAATTATTATTAATATAAAATGAGTTTATAGCGTTTGCTTGAAATGACCATCATATCAAGTGAAAGCTAATAGGCCACAACGTTAAACGTGACTCCGAATACCCTAAACACAAAAGTATAATAATTATAGTGTAGCAAATAGTTCTATCTTTTTTATAAACACATCGCAGATTATTCTTCTTCCCAAACGACAAATTTTAGTTTCCTTGCGTCCTGGCGACATCTAGTGGCAATTTACAGAAACGACAGTCTGCAAACGTATGTGGGCTGTATAAAATATATATAATATGTATATAAGCAGAATTAATTTTATGGCCATTCACTACATATAAATAGTAATTCACGGCATTGGTATATTCATCTATATATTTTGAAAAGTCGGTTAAATTTCAGCAGTTTTATAAGCAAACTTATAGGCCTATTCTACGGGTAAGTGTCACACAAGACAAGTCTTATACGTAAAGAATGTATTTCAAGTACTGTCTTAACATAATGCCCCCCTCCCTCCAGTGATCAACATAGAATAAAGTTTGTCCATCAAAAGTTGAATCGACATATTCGACTGACAAATAACCATTTCAACATGCTGTTGAGGGTAAATAGCTAATAGCACTACTTTACCTGCATAGCACAGTGCTTGGAGCTTAAATCCCCGAGTTCAAGACCCTCGCGGATGCGCTTTCATCGCCGCAGTCCTATTCATTAGTTTTCCTTGGCGATTGTTTTAATTTACCCAGCCGCCCTTGATTATCTTTGCAGTTTTGATTTGTTAAAAATAACAGCAGCTAACTTTCTGCGCGGTTCTGATCCAAAAGAAACAAAGCGCGGACGAATGGAGCGGCACCGGCGTCTTGTGATCTTGCTTAATTGAAGCTTTGTGGCGCAGATCGAGTGGAGACGCTTCAAAGACGCGTTTCGCCGGCCGCATTGTTTCATTAGGGGCCACTTTAGGCTTTGATGTTCGCCACTTGTGAGCCACCTGTGGCTTTGATATCGAAAGTCATAGGAAGACCCAGGGCTGGCACCGGGAGGTTTCAAGCCCGTTTTCATTCAGAGAGGCCAGACAACAAAAACGCTAAAATAATAATCATTTTAAAAAAGCATAAAAGCACTTTGAGCATTCATTTTCATATTCATGCCCGCCTTAATTCCCACAAGTGGCACCTTTCACAGAATTTGGCGTGTTTTAAATGATTATTTCTTCTAATACTTTCGTTTGAGGATGAGGATAAGGTAGGCTCTCCTAGAGTGGGCAGCCCCACTCAGCGCCTCCGCTTTGATACCGACCCAATGCAGGACTCGTGCGCTCATGCCCATTTCAGCGTCAAGCAAGGAAATAAGAAGAAGTGCATAGGCAGAAAGAATTCCCAGCAGCAGGGGAACACGGTACATAGTTTATTAATGAATAATATGTGCGTTTGTAGGAGTAGCTTAATACATCTAAATTCAAACTAAGTTTAAAATGAACCATTAGAGAATAATTTCTTTTGGGACATCAAGGAATACAGGTGGTTGAGATTCAGAGATTCCAAGGTTAAGTCAAGTGGTCTCAATTCTTATACTATCCATAGTCAGCTATACCGTGTACGAAATAAAAGTGGCCGTATTCTTCAAACGACATGTGGCTGAGAACAATTTGTGGTAATACAGTACTTACAACCACACTGCCACCTTAAGGCAAAATCATACTTCACTTTTCCGCGTGGGCTTTCTTTTGCGGACGAGGGCACGTGACGTAAATGTCGTCATCAGGGGCTGGCTGCGGATCGCTGCGGTCGGTGCGTGTGCAGCTAGACCCTGTTGCAGATTTTTACATCTAGCGTAAGTGTGCGCATGTGCACGATAATCAACTAGGTATGTCCATTATGTGATATGTATGAAAATGTCTTTAAATTTGTTCAGCTCGAAACAATAAATATCAATAGTTGTGGAAACCTCTTCTCATCTATATTTGTTCAGGATTAATGATCTATTACAATCTAGCCCCTAAGAAAGGGGTGTGAAACTGCAGTCCTGGAGGACCGTAGCCCTGTGTAGCTTAGTTCTTTCCTTGTTCCACCACAAATGATTCAGTTCAACAGTAATTAAATTAAATCAGTTGTGTTGAACGAGGGGAAATCCAAAAATGAGCAAGGCTCTGGCCCCCTATGGAGTCTGACACCTGTGCGCTAAGAGGTCAGGGTGAGAAAATATTTTTTGAAATAGTTTTCCGTTAGAAATAATAATTGAACTGTGTCCGTTTAAAGTACAAAACGTAGAATTAAGTTGACTGATAAGTATAAGGCTAAACGATAGACATGTCCACGCAGTTAAGATTGCTATAAGCATTACATTATGGGGGAGAATGCACGCCATGTAACTTTCATATACTGTATGTGTTTTTATGCGCATTTATTAATAATGGCACCGTGTCGATTCACCACCAGTAACTGTAAACAAGACAGCTGGGCTATTGAACGCGAAGTGCCCACACGAACATAATTTAGGTTTAGGCTATCCTTTCCGTCACGTTGCAGCAATAAATAGCAAGTGTACGGTGATCGCAAAACTATTTCAAAAAATATTTTTCCAACGTAACCTCTTAGGGGCTCAGTACAGTCCACCTGTGTCTTGACTATTATGGATTTTTACCCAAAAGTCAAATGTATAATTACAAGAATTGAGTAGTAGGATACTTTCAATGAGAAACGTGCTCGGACAGAGGTAAATATTAAACATGTTTACTGTACAAATTGTTTTTGAGACAAAGCCGACGACAATTAAGTAGTTTAATAAAATAATGCTTGTAGTTTTAAAAAGACTTCAAGACTTGAAACGTCCAATTATTAGCCGTATCTCAAAAGCCTTCTGCATAAGTTTCATTCAAACCTAGGAGACAACATCTGCCGTCTGCTGGTCTGGAGGAATGACATTGCAGAACGCATACACTGACTACAATCTCAGTCTGCCAATGACAACCCCCAGACTGGAAACTCACAAAAGCATACACGGAAATTATGAACTAAAACGATGTCACGTCATAATTCTGGAGGGCACATGTTTTCTATGTAGTTGGCACACATAAAGAGAGCAAATAGAGGTATTGTGGTAAGAATCATTTTAATAAAGGAGATAACACCTTATTTTAAATGGAACTTGCTCTCTTTATTAACAGGCACTATTTGATAATAACTAGATAGGCAGACATTACCCAGTGTTGCACAAATACACTTATCAATTTACAGTATTTAAAGTATCTGCATTGCAAAGCATTCCAATAACTACATAATTAGTCCTACTGAGTAGTAATGGCCAAATGAAGCTTCATGAACCATTTGCTGTATTTTTTGTATCCCACTGGATTGTGCTCTTGGTTTGCTTTGGGACATGCTTCAGCCCTTTTTGAACAGAGAGCACCATCTAGTGGGGTCAGAAAATACAGCAAGTGGTTCATGAAGATTGCGCCATGGCTACTGCTGACCAATCCCACCGTGTTACATGTATGGGGGACTTAGAACTGCATAGGCAGTGCACTGAAAAAGTGATCACTGCGGTGATTACGTGTCATACAACATCATGTTTGCAAAACAACATTGATTCTGTTGATTTTGTCTGAAGTATACTTCATATTCCCTTAGCCATGGACTCTGCTAGAGAATATAGCCCTCATGAAATCCTATCATAATGGTACCCCAACCCAGGCCAATCCAATTATGTTCCATATTTTTAGAGGCCCTTGATATTGTCTTAACTTCCCCCGTATGGTGTCCCTGTCCCCAGCAACACAATGCAACATATCTGTGTCTGTGACCCATGTTTCAAACATGCAGTACACTTAGTCCAGTCTATAAGTTTATGATGACCTTCTTCAGCCAATAAGAGAAGAGGTTTTTGATCACGTGATCATGCAAGCTCTATGTAATGCTTTTTGGACTGATGCCTGTACGTGTGTCTGTTTTATGTCTCCATTCATTCAGAACTAACGTTAGCAGGGTTCATTTCAGTGATATCAAACAAATGGTAGAAATTGTCTCCAGAGATAAATGTATTATTACTGTAAAAAGCCTTTCTTTCTTGAGTAAATAATTTGTGCCTGTGAATGTAGATTAACTTTGGCGCAAAATCAACATCTGCCTGATTTGTCTGAATAGTCAGAGGCCCCTATTTCACACTGCCCCATAGTTATTTTTCAGTGGTTCTGTGGAATAAATGGAGAAAATGGACATTAGGGGGCGAGGAAGGCTTTAAATAAAGTGTTAATCAATAGGAGCATTTCAACTGCTTGGACACATAAAGCCACTGATGGATGGTGCCTTTCAGGCGGGCAGGTCAGCCTAGAGGCAACGGCACCATCAGGGGTGATCTCAGCCCTCCGGGTGATTCTGTATCTTGTATGTCGTTGCAGCACAATTTACCCAATGACTGACATGTCTCATCAAGGCTACTCCAGTTTGGTCTTGTCATACCTTACTCTTTTTCATACGGGACACAAGAACAGTGTGGGAAGTGAAATGGGTGTGGCCAGAAGAAAAAGAACAGCTCCCCATTGGTTAACGATCAGAAGGTCGCCACCCTACATATCAAAATGCTGCCATTTGATTGGACAGAGAAGGGATGGGGTGGGGTTTCATTCCACTGATTTCAAAGTAACACGGTCCCTCTGAGTGCTGAGCCTTGTCCATGTCCATGCCCCACCTCCTCCATTCTTCATATAACCTAGACTTGCACCATTGATTACAGGCTGAGCTGCTGCAGCAGCCAAGGGGCAGCTCTCATCCCCAGGGCCTGCAGTATTTACCATCTCAGCTGCCAGTCCCCATGGGACGGCGACACCAGGGCTATTGGACACAGAGCCTCAGTCTGCCCTGAAATGTGCACACTGCTAGCCTGGGAATGTGAAAGCTCAGCTGTGCCATGATCACAGGGAATAAGAGCATCCTGCTTCCCCTTCAGCATGAACAGCCCAAGTCACCTGTGCATTAAGGTCCCCCCGTCACCCTGGGCAGGATAACTGATTAGAAGATGGATGGATTGATGGATGGGTGGATGGATGGATGAATAAATAAATGTGTGCGCCTAAATTATTCAAATTCAGTGTTTTTCCTACACATTTAAATGTAACACAAATAAAAAAGTAAAAAATAAAATACTAACAATGATATATTTCTCAGAATAGTTACATTATTAATAAACTAAGGAGTAGTAGCATTAATGTAACGTACAAGGACATAGCCTGTAAATAGCTACAGAGACGTGTTTGCTAAAGCACTGCAGGACACATCAGAATATGTTTTTTTGTCATTCCATCCATCCATCTTTGTGGTTTCGGTCACAGTTGGGGGGGACCCTCTTGCTGGGGTGCCAGGTGTCCACTTAATGCTTGTATTTAATACAAAGTCTGTGTACATTACATTACTTACACATGAATTTTGAGCAGAGAATTCAGCTGCACCTGCGAGGATGCGCGCCCATTTGCACAGAAACTGATAGCATTTCGAAACTGAGACATGAAAGTCATGAAAACTCCTCTTTTATGTATAAGAATTCTGTATTTTTAAAAAAATAATAATAAAAATTTAAAGCAAATAATTTAAAGCATTTATCGTGATGGAATGCCACTGACGCTGATAGCATGCTGTCGGGGGGCGTGATTCCATGCAGCGAATCATCAAACCAATTTGCAGGAACTGAGAAGCACTGAAAATGCTATTACGCCCCAACGCGGCATATTTCTCCATGCGAACCTCGTGTCTCCTTTTCAATTTGCAGACGTGACGTTTTCTATTTCCATCTCCGGCACGATGCCGCATGACACGGAAGACGCGACCTCGCGGAGGCGGTGACACGGTGACACGACGGTGCGACCCACAGACATCTGGCCACCATTCACCAACACCGCCCCGCAAAATCCTCGTAGCCGTAAACCGTCTCTCCAGAACTGCAGCAGAGATATGAATAACTGCTGAGCCTTGAGATGCGGTTTGTTTTTCTTCATCAGACGTGGAAATAAATTTTAAACAGATGGATCAGTTTTCAAACCTGTTTCCCGTGTAAGTCATTCTACGTAAATGAATATGCACGATTGAATGCTTTAAAACAAATGATACCACAGATATTAGAACGACTTGTGGTTTTCGTGCCTTTTATACGGGAAGCCTTGCAGGCACCTTCTGGTGAATCGTGTTCTCCCTCCCCGACAAAACGTTAAATACACAATGATATCTTACAGTATATTCCCAATCGCCACTGTTATTTATTCAGGACTGCCACTTTCTCCTTCTGTAAAATATTGCTTCTATATTTTATTAATACGCCTGAATCTGCCAGGCTATTGCTGCCCCCACTGCACCCATGACTCTATGCTGTTGTTCGCTAGCCTGTCATTACAGTTTATCAGTCTTCACCATTATACGTTAAGTTTAAGTCTGCAGAGAGATATGCAAGCAAGTATTTCATTGTACCTGTATGAATGGCAATGAAGATTTTGCGGCGCTGAATGTTTCCCAACTGCGGAGGCGCAGAGAGTCCAGCCGCCATAACCCGTCATTGTGAATAAGCCATCGCCCCTTCGTCAGGCGTTTGCAGGTGTGGGTAGGGTCAGCCAATGAGTGTCAGGCAGTCATAGACTTCTTGGGCCAAGTGGAAAATAATTATACCTCCCCCCCGCCTCGTTGCTGTACCATTTACCTCTGCTCCCTGTGGACCCTGCATTGAGCTGTAGCTGGCAACAGGGCGGCGACGGAGACAGGCCCACTGCCCGTCTCCGGGGATGCCAGCGCTGCGGGAGGTTGGCAAGCGGATTATCTGGCATCAGGCCACTGCTGCTGGAAAGGAGACGTACATGGGCATCTGAACAGGGGGGTAGGCTGTAATTTCAGGGCAGGGGAGGGGGGAAAAAAGTGGGGATATTAATGATGTATGACCACGGAGCGCTTATTTACTGCGACACACCCCACCACACATCTGCGTACGCCATGAACACGCACACACAGAAATGCACACACAAATGAACACCTCTGATCTGACACTGGTATATGGAACATAAAGACACTAAACATAAACACATATATCTCTTGCCTCACCAAAAAAAAACACATTTTTGCCTAAAAGTGGGGGGTGGTGTGTAGTTCAGTGGGTTAGGAACCTGTGCCTGTGATTGCCTGTAATTCGAATCCCATTGGACACTTGAGCTTGATCTTTAACCCCCAATTGTTCCAGAGACTGTCTGTCCTTGCATAAAAAAAATGTACATTGTTTTGGATAAAAGCATCTGGTAATGAATATAATGTAAAACTAGTTTAAAAGGGTTTTAATAGTTCTATGGGTTTTCATTAAATCTGCTTGTGGGTAATTTCTTTTGATTCTTAATCATGCTCCCAAAGCCCCCCCAGTTCCAGGGATCCATAGACCCTTGGATGTAGGGAAGCTCAGAGCCAACAGCTGGGGGGGAGCACAGACCATTAACAGTCATTTTACCAGATTGGCAGATATTGATTATTAGTATTGGTGATTAATATTCATTAGTGACCCTCTATCCCAGGGAATGTACACATGTTAAGTGTTTTGCCGTAATACACAAACACTGCTATTGGCTTACAGCCCATGTCGTTAACCGGTATGCCATCTGCTGGCCTCTGTTACACCCGCCTGCTGAGCCTGGTCCATTTCCATGGCAACCCGGGCAGGATACTGTAGCGACGACAGGGCGGGGAGGTGATCATGCAGGTGAATCACTGTCTCTCATCATGCCTTGATTGTATTCATGGTTATTCAGGCTTGTGGCAACATGCAATGTCTCCAATAAAAAGGAGGACCCCTCCCATAAGCTGAGGGGACAGGACCGGGGGGGAGGGTGGCTGCACCAGCTTCTTGGCTTCCTCCCCTTGATTCCCCATGCTGGCCCTCATAGGTGAGCATTTAGGAATGAGGACTGTGAGTGTAATCACCCATTCAGGCCAACCGCAGCCCAAACAGACCTCCCGCAAAGCTGGCTGTTTTCACAGGGTGTAATCATGTCTCAGTGCGCCCCGTGATTGTGTCCTCATTCTCTATACATGCTGTAATTGGCAAGGATTTCATTTCCAATTCCCTTTATCACTGATGTGAGGATAATGACGACCCCCCCCCCATACAAACACACTCCGTTACACTCATCCCTTCTGAGCCTGCACAGACTGACAAGAGCGCCCCCAAGTGACAAAGGCTGGTTAGAGTGAAAGTCAAACAGTCCCAGGTGTGATATCTGTAGTAATGGTGACTGGGGATGCTGAAGGGGAATCATTTTACGAGGCTGTTGCAGATATCTATGCAGAGAATGTGCTACCTGTCATATGGAGCTGGATTCAGATTCACTGGCAAATATTAGCACCTGAGAGCATGGGGTCCATTGCAGCGTCTTCCACTGGGAAGAGGGTGTCTGCATTCTGACCTGTCCAGCACCTTAAAGAGACCATCCGATGCGGAGCTCGTTAGGTCAGGGATGATGTTGCCTCAGCGAGATCAGTACCAGCTCCAGGTGGCACACACACACACATACACACACACACACACACAGACTCAGCATGTTTGCCCAGAACAGCACATTCTCCCTGAGAGCCAGCACTCATGGTACTGAACAGCGATGTCCCTGTTTAACCAGACAGTTTGTGAACCAGCTGGCCCACAACGACACCCATGCAGCCAGAACTGACAGCTCCTCTGACCTTCTCAACCTAGCTGAGGGGAGGATCTATCTGTCTCACAAAAACAGATGTTTACCGCTTTCTCTCCAAGCTGACAGAGCAAGTGAGAGATAGGAAGAGAGAGAGAACTTCACCCATCTAGTGAATAAACTGAAAAGTAAAATAAAAAAACCAAGATCTGGTCTGAAATCCAGCTGGCAGCTTTTTCAACTGGGGGGGGATTATCCAATTCACTTAACCACGGTGTTAATTTCACTTGCCAGGTCGAATTTCCCAGAATGCTCTTGGGGGTTAGCTGTCTCTTTCCTTAGCAGTGGAATGAAGCGCCGTGGCAACCATCTGAAATGGAGCGTCCTTTCATCATGGCAGCCATACCCACACCACAGAAGGACCTGCATGTTCTGGACTGAGCTGGAACATGTCTCCGACTTTTGGGCTGTCTCTATCCATCTGAAAAGTGACGAACGCAAAGTCAAGCTTTGAAATCATACAGAGTTTTTCAAAACAACCACCATCATCCTCACTGTGGGATGCCAGAGCATCAGCTGAATGGCTAAACTGTGATCATGAGACGAAGGCAAAAAAAAACGCTGGCAGAAAAAATGCCCTTTGAGGTATTTTGACTTTCTGACTGATTCATTTTCACTGTAAAATCGGGTATTATTAGCACAAAAAATATAGAGCTTACAGTAGCTGAAGAAAGGCTCAATAAACCAGTTTAAACCCTGATTTAGAAAAAAATGGTTGAGAATTTACCAAAAAAAAACAATCACACAATCAATCGTGTTTCCCCTGTGATGGATGGATGGGCTTCCTGCCCAGGGTGCCCTCTGCCTCATACCCCATGACGGACAGGCTTCCCATCCTGGTTTACATTTGTTTATTTACTTTGCATGCAACAGGATTTGAACCAATGACCTTCTACTCTGAACCACACACCACCACAGGATTTCCTTATGCTGGTTCCTCTTAGTTTATGCCCCATAGTTCTTGTATGATCCTGTGTTTGAATTGCGTTTATGAAAAATGGATGGATGGATATATGGATGGATGGATGGATCATATAACAGTATATGGCGCAAGCTCTTACAACATGCCTGGAATGTACTCCTGGATGTCAGACGCCCACCTAGTGGTGAAGGGGTGTTTAGCGTGACATTTGTCCTTGCTCCCCTCCCCCTGTCTGTGGCACACTGTCCTCTGACGTGATGGGCACTGACTAAAGGCGCCGGACAGAACACCCAGGTGCAAGGAGAAAATGTGATGAATTGGAACTCACAGCCTGAGGGGAGAACAAAATAGCTCACGTTACCTATAAGTGTATGTCGATTGCAATGTGCAGATAGCAGACTGGCCCTGAATTTGTGGTGCATCAGTAACTGACACAGAGAATTAATTAAAATTAAGGTGTTTTTACGGACAGTACCGTGGCCACAAACAATGGAAATTTTCAACGTTTGGCTTCAGTAGAATTACCTGTATTACATTGTAATAATCACTGTTTTAAATAAGTCCACTGGCCCAACATGGTAAGTTTCCTGATCATAGGAGCCCTGCTCTGTGGTAAAATAATTCTTTTTATCACACACTAACAGCTTCTTCGGGCAGCGGCAGTAAAACCAACGCTGAGCGGATAGAGTGTTGGAGGTTCGAACGAGGCCTTCCAAATCTTTGACAAAATGCAACTCTTCATAGCCAGCTTTCCCTGGAGTGTCGAGACGTGTGAAGGTGGGGGGGGGGGGGGGGGGCGGCGGGGGGGGGGGGGGGGGGGGGGGGGGGGGGGGGGGGGGGGGGGGGGGGG
>JABFDZ020000083.1:58558-80960 GCA_019775955.2 Pollimyrus isidori
GTGTGGCTCATCAGAAGCCGGTAGGATAGAAAACCTACTGGACGGTAGCTCTCCAGGACCGGAGTTGGACACCCCTGGGTTACACTATACCACTGGAGACAAACACAGTTGTCACACAGCTGGGGTATTTTTGCACAGGCTGCAAAAAGACGAGGGGTAATTAATACAGGGGCCGAGAAAAGACTCGACTCCCCCTTTTCTCCACCTTTATATTTGCTGTATCTTAGTTTCTCATAAGAAGCAAGTGTTAATGTCTTATAAAGATTACTGTTTGTAGGCTACTTCATATGAAGCATTTACTATTTTCCAATTCTCGTAAAAAATGCTTGCACAATACGTTACTCTTGTAGAACATTAACAAGGATGTCATAGAAGGTTCACGTCGAAAAAACTTGAGGTTTGCCTCTACATGTGAGGTCCTGCAGTTACCGAATCTCACAGGACGCGTTTTTTGAATAGACCTGTAATAGCGTTAATCGCCCACATGGCGTTGCTCTTGCACTGGAAAAAACACACTACAAGATCGCGATGCAGGCTTTAAAAAACACGGAAATATGACCCTTTACCCTAATCCCCAATATTGTTCGTATCAGTCAAATGCTGTATTTCACTTCAAGCACACGTGAATTAGTTAACTTGTTAAGGTGATGCTCGCTTAGGCGCCATATCGGCTAGGACCAGTACTGGTGGTAGGCCTATGTAATAAGTACATTTATAGGCGACTGTCGGCTTTCCTCCCAGGGGGTGCAAGTGGAGGGAGCCCAACCAGTCATTCATCACAGTCCACGCCACACTGAGCTACTTAGGTAAATCTGTATTAAAAACAATAAATAAATGAATAATACATTGGCTACTACAGACCAAATTTTCAAATATAACTTTATAATATTCAATTTAATTGAATTTACCATGATCAAATAGCATTTTCATCTGACCAGTAGTCAGATATGCACCTAAGTAAAATCTTCTACGAACATACAGTACTGAATGACTGGAAGCTCTGGAGAAATGTATGAGGAGCAGCAAGCTGCAGAATTGAAGAAGCCCCATTGAATTCAGTTTATCCAGATTACTCTCTACAACACCCATTCGAAATCCCAAATTGACATAAAGTCTTAACTACAAATGATCTCCATTTTACATTATTAACGGTACCACCGTCAAGAAGCCAAAAGTAAAAACACCCAGTCTCACAGTGCACAAGCCACCCTCTGTTTAAATCCACCGCCGTAGCGTGACGTCACCAATGGACTGTACCATCTCCGAAAGGACTCGGGACCCTGAAAACGTATGTGACCACATACTCACATTTGAGCATAGCGTAGACATTCATTAAGCGCCCTTTAAACATTAACATGGAAATCACATAGCGATGTGGTATTTATATGCTCGTTTTATATAAGCAAACGCGCCCCTGCGATGCGCCGCCTTGTGGGAGCCCCGGAGCTGCCCGGCAGCAACGCGGCCGCGCCGAGGACGAGCACTGCGCGCGTCCGCAGAGGCCACTGCGTAAATCGAGTCAGTGCGGGAGAATGTGTGGCTCGGCATGCAGCTCACCTCGGAAACCAAGCGGGCGGCCGCGCTTCCTGCGATGCATGTATGTGGTGGGATTCATGGTGAGTTATACGGAAGCGGAGGAACGAATCTGCTTCTGGACGCCATAATGCCAGAGTGACAGTCACCTTTGTACGGGAATATGACTGTGCACAGTACAGCAGAGCCTAAGTCACACGTTCTGTTTCTTCATTATACAGGCTGATACATCGATCTTCCTAAATTATAGTATCTTATTTGTATTTTTCCCAAAAAGCGTGATATGTTAGTGACGTGTACTTTTCTCTGTGTTGTTGTCATGTTTGTGGTGTACAATTACTACATGATATACAGTGTCGACACATTATGCAGTTGTGACCCCCGATCTTGGGACAGCTTTCGACTGTGTTCTTGGTAGATAAATGTGTGTCTGACTTTCGAAAAGATGCTTTGCGGACGTGAGACCAGTGGCGCTAAGTGTCTTGAAGTTCCGAGTTTACAATGTGTAAATGCGCTTTTATGCTGCTAAAGTTTATTGCAAGCTGTATTGAGGGTTATATTGTTTGGGATATAATGTGTCGACAGCAGCACAGCTCCTGCGTTCCACTTTTATGGATCCCCGTCCTGCTACGCACCCGCGGGAATGACAGCCTACATTTGGAAGCTGTAAAGATGCCCAATAAAGTCTGACAATTAACCCAGATGATTGTTGACCTTGAAAGGCTGAAGAACGAATGAGTCGCTGGTTAAATAGCTGTGTTTCTCTTCCGATGTGGCGCGTGGACAGGGTTCCGTTTCTCTCCCAGTAACTGAGGAGTTAGTGTAATGGGAAGGTCCGTGATACCGCTGAAATTCCTGGCATGACTCGAATCAAGCAAATGAGCAGTTTGGTTAGAGAGACATCTCCTACCGTTTGAGCGCTTAACTCTGGGTTTGCTCTCACCTTCGCTGACCAGTGACTGGGCACTACACCCCAAACACGCATATTCGCCTTCCCAACTAGATCGAGCTCTGAATTTCATTTGTATAGTTACACGTCATGTCTTGTCAGTGTGACAGCTCGGAGTATTGCACTTTAGTTCACTATACAGTTGGATTCATCTATATATATTTACACCCATAGTACAACTGCAGAGCACCGTCTGGGTTCCTAAACCCTTTGAAACTCAAGTCCTTCATCCATCCACCTTTTGCTTTTACACCACTGATCAGCACGGATCTCTGGTTTTTGACCATTATGTAATGAGTGTTGTGTAAATATCCCAGCAAGTCCTGTTGCATGCTGCCTGATGATGCTGACACACAGTGTTTCTGCACACTACATGCATAAGTTTCATAGTTAAGTCTTTTTCTTAACCCCCCCCCTCCCCCCCCCCCTTCCTTGTTCCAGGACCTGTTTGGAGTCAGTATGGTTATACCTCTACTGAGTCATCACATCAAGTCCCTCGGGGCCAGTCCCACGATGGCTGGAATAGTGGGTCAGTCCATGTTTGTCTCTAAATTTCTATCCGATGCTGCTGGATGATGAATAACCAGGCCGGAGAACAGGGTCGTCTTGCAGCTTTAGCTCCAGCTCATCTGCAGCCCATCCAGCCAATTAATGCTATTTCAGAGCATCGCCAGCTCACCCTGTCCCTTTTATGGGATGAAAACATTACCGTTAGGTGACCACCAAAGTGTGCAGTGAACATCAACCCCTTCCATTCAGCAACCTCCTGTGTTTGTCCAACCCTTCATGGTTAATCAACCTCTGCTGCAAGGCCACACTGATCTCCAGATGGCCGTGGTGTTCAGCCAAACGTCATGAGTTTGTGAGCAGTCAGGTTTGTTTTTGTCATTGTTACAGGTGCAACTTATGGCATTTTACAGCTATTTTCAAGCACAATAGTAGTAAGTATCATAATTTTCTATGATATGTACATATCCTCTGCCCTTTAAATGCTACATTTCTTAGTCATCTTGAATAAAAAAAAAAGGGAGAAATCCACCAAAAATATCAATCTATTTTTTTCTCATAGCCGAGTAATGTTATATATTTCATAAACAAATGTAAAATGCGTTTGCATTAAGTATAAACATCACCCGGAGACGCACTGTTTGTAATCGTATTGGATATCAATGAGAGTTTTTGTGCCCTACAAATCATTAGTGTTTTTCTGATCTCTCCACACCTGACAGGTTTTCCTGATCATCCAGTTACCTATTGCTAAGTTACATTTATGCTAACAAATATCCTCTTTATCCATTTATGCTTTGTAATCTCATATTTCCCATGAATCATGATTGTAATGAGAATGTAAACAGATGTGTGGCTGATGTTTGCTGCCATCTGCACGAGACAACTTTTGAAGCATTTGACCGTTAAGAAATTTGTAAATCGATTTACATCCAAGGAATGAGTAATTAAGGTGTTAAAGGAGTCGCTGCTTTCAAATCTGACATTTGCATTGTTACTATATTGCAGTCTGTTGCTGCCTGATTTATGCATACTGACAAACTGAAATCCGCAGGTCCCCAGTTCAGTGATAGGACCATCCTTCGGACGGTGCCTAGAGGGGTTTTGTTTTGTCGGGTGTCCATGGAGATGGGTAGAGTTGCCGGCGGTGTGGCGCACGGCTTCATAATTAACACAGCGCTGGAATCTGGAGTAGAACAGTTGTATTGTTTCTGAGGACTGCAGGATAGTCGAAAGCCTCAGTGAGCGACTGAGCCCCAGCACGGCAAGACTGAGGAATTCCTTTAAAACACAGGAGTCATGGGACCAATTAGGATGAGAGAAAGGGCCTTTTATCTTCCCAGTCCCCTGACCAATCCAAAAGGCCATCCTCTGATAACTAGTTTCCGTGATTTGATTATGGAACGGGGTGCCACAATGAACTTAGTGAGGCTGAGCACAGGGTAGGGCGTGTCTGCGAGGAGCCCATTGATTGGCCTGAGCCGTGGAGTGTTTCGGGCCTGGTGTATGGCTGCCCTGACTGTCGCTCACACATGCCGGTGTCTGATTGGTGCGCCCCGCAGGGCAGCTGGAGTGATGGCGTTGGACGGCGGCGCTCCCTCCTCACCTGTCTCCTGTTGAGTGCTTTGGGGTATGCTCTGCTGGGCCTCTCCACCAGCGTCACCCTCTTTGTGCTCGCCAGGGTACCTGTGGGTGAGTTTAAGGAATCACGCTTTTGGCCATTAGGTGGCAGGTGGCAGTCCCCGGGAGTGGCCCGGCTGTTGTACCTTCAAAAATATTGTTTTAGGTATATGGCTAATTGAGTGTGAAAAATGAAGTTGCTAAATGAGTAGAACGTTAGTGGCTAGCTAAGGATTAGGGTAAGGGGTCTACTACTGCAGCTTATGCTACAAGCTTACAGTTGCTAACTATGTATATGATGGTGCCCTTGTAGGAATGACATACATGGAGGGATTAGTGCAGTATAAAGACAGAAAATGCATTTACTTCACTTACTCGCCCTGGTAACTCCAGTCTTTGACAACTTTGTAAAATGAGGTTAAACTATATTTGAGAGTCAGACTTTCCTCAACGCCAAACGGCCAATGTCGTTATCGGAGGCCCCCGCCCAGAGCCCGTTCGCCTCCCCCTTTCCCTTTCACACCCACACAGGGCTATTCAAGCACTCGCTCTCCATCTGCCGGGCCCTTCTGTCTGATCTGGTGTCGGAAACAGAGCGCCCCCTGGTGATGGGGCACTTCAACGCGGCATCCAGCGTGGGTTTTATCCTGGGCCCCGTGGTTGGCGGGTATCTCGCCGAACGGGAGGGTGGCTTCTACACGTCCTCTTTCGCCTGTTCCACCATCTTCGTCCTCAATGCAGGTGTTTGGCCGTTCCCTGAGTATTCTCATTCTTATTAAGTGGCTAATTCATAGCTGTCAAGTCTCCTTTTCTGGCCGGGAAACTACTGTATTTTACCGTATCTTTCCTGCCGTCCTCTCGTATTAGTACTTTCCCGTAAATCTCCCATATTATAATATCATTTAAAAAAAAAAAAATCCTCTGCCTCTCCAAACTGAACTATCAGTAGCCTCGCGAGAATTGCCACCCGCAATAGTCTGCAGGTCATTTACAGCATTAACCCGGTCATAAATGCAGAAGTTAAAATGGCAATGCTGTTTGCCAAAAACAACGTTACCTTCACCTTCTGTGACGACGTAAACAAGGATACAAAGTCTGCAACAGATCTGTATAATAAGTCATTAATGAATGTCAGAGAGCCACATGAGTGAACGTGAGAAATGAAAAGAAAATGTGTAATGAAAAGAAAATGTAAACGACGTGGTTATTTTACATTTCTTGTACACCTGTCTTAAAATGTAAGGGATACTTGGTTGGGGTGGTTCACGGTGGGTGCCGGAAAATTTCCCTTATTTTCATGTCCAAAGCTTGACAGGTATGGGTTAATTGGTTGATAATGGTTCACCCAGTTAAGCCTCTATACCTGTGATCAGAAGGTTACTGGTTCGAGCTCCGGGGGCCCTTGAACGAGGTCCCTCCCTAGCTGCCCTCCCCTTCTGAGCTTCCTCTTATCTGCATATGTGTTTGTGTGTGGAGAGCAAGATGGGATAGATAGAGAGAATTTCCCCACAGGGATCAGTAATTTATTTATTGATTGAAGGGATGGAGTTTAGAGGGTTGAAGGACATTTGTTGACATGTGACGTCCTGGTTCTTCAGGCCTGGTCTGGATCCTACCCTGGAGCGAGATTCCGGTCTTCACCGGCAAGCAGGCCGCCCGGGGGGACAGGCCAAAGCAGGCCGCCCGGGGGGACAGGCCAAAGCAGGCCGCCGTGAACTGCTCAGACGGGGAGGGGCGGCAGGCTTCGGTTCTGCAGCGTGTGAGGGCGGTGGCCTCCTCGGACATGTGGGACGTCTTCTTGGTGCGCTTCCTCATGGCCGTGGCGATCATGCTGTACTACAGCAACTTCTCACTGGCTCTGGAGGAGCGGTTCGCGCTGCGCCCCCAGGTGGCCGGATACCTCATCAGCTACAGCAGCATGCTGGGGGCCCTGGCCGGCTGCCTGGTGGGGCCCGTCACTCGTCTCTACAGCAACGACATGGCCGCCCTGCTGCTGCACTCCACAGTGTTGACGTGCGCCCTCATCTTCCTGTACGCCGCCGCACACAGCGTCTGGCACGTGCTGCTGAGCTCCACGTTCTTTGCCATCTCCACCACCATCGGCCGCACCTGTGTCACTGACCTGGAGCTCCGCCGGGGCAGCCCGGGCTCCAGCGGCACGTTGCTGGGGGCCGGCCAGTCCGTCACAGCTGTTGGCCGCGTGGTGGCCCCCCTGCTTTCTGGGCTGGCCCAGGAAGTGAGTCCCTGCGGCCCCCCAGGCCTGGGTGTCCTCCTGGCCCTCGCCGCTGTCTTGCTTCTCCTCATCCAGACACCAAAGTGGAAGAGAGCCAAGCACCTCAAGCTCTGAGGTCCCGGGTTTTTGCTCTTGGGCTGGATGCTCGCACTCTGGAGCAGCTCATATGCCATGGGCTATGTTAATTGGTTGGTCACTGAGTTACCAATAGTCACCAGCGACTTTGGTCTCGTCGATCCCAACCAATGGCAGGCAACAGCACAACCATCCGAGCTGCTCACTCACCAAATCACGTATTATTTAAGAAGCCTTTCCCGTTTCGAGTTGGTCCTTCGGCAGTAACAGGTCACAGCGCAGCCTGTCTTCATCTCTACGTCACATAATGCACCACTTTTTGCTTTTAGTTCCATGGAAATACATTTTCTCTGCTACATTGATGGTCTCAGGAGGTTATGCTGGAATTTCAAAATAGGTTTTACATGTAAATTTTTATAACTAATATTCTGATGTCATTTGTTTTGTTTTGGTTATTTATTTTTACCTATAAGCATTTATTTATCTGCATTTCTGAGCTAAATAGGATCTGAAAGTCAAAAAATGGGTCAGGATCTGTATGTTTGGAGAAAAATGCCTCAGGACCATTGGATTTAAGGAAAAAAAAACCCTCATTCCCATTGAATGTTTCTCGCCTCAGACACTCCAACATGAACTAACATAGCAATAAGATGCTCAGTAAATCTCTCAGAAGTTGAGAAATTTTAGATTAATAGACATCATGACGGTGGAATTCCGCGGTCAGTGTACAGGGGATCCATGCACTGAGCAGCAATGAACTAAAGCAGATGCCATAAGCCTGTTCATTAGTTTGTAGCTGGAAGTTGTCATGAAAATGTCACCTAACAGGACTAATGTGTTCTTCAGGTAGACCCAGATCTAGTCCTGCTGGAATAAAGACAGACAGATTTTTACAAAACACCGCTCTGACCTTTTTTAAAACTTGAACCTCATTCTTAGGTTGCTTGTCTGCATTACATGTACTATAATCTGGCTTTTACCTGAAATTAGGTTTTTAAACCTTTATTTCTCATTTAATTTATCAATGGATAATTTCATACCTCTCAGGTTGCTCTAGGCTGGCGCCAGTAGTTTATGGGGGTGTGACCCATTTGTGATGAAACACTGGTTTTTACCTCAGTAAATGGTATTTGGTGTTTTATTGCTCTTTTATCCTTTATTGAAAAAAAAACAGCAACGTAAAACTGCTATGTGTCGATTCACCACTGTGTGGCAGCAAATCACATGAAGAAACACCACTTGAACCAGACAAGCATAGGAACCCTGAAGTTTATAATAACCAAGGATCTATCTCCACCTGTGTGCAAATGCAGAAACAATCCTCAGTGCCGCACCTCTTATATTTTCATTAGTGTTAAATGGTACTGCTGTTATTGGAGTGTTTGTCAACCCAGCCCTTGGGGACCCACAGAAAGACCGTTTTTGCTGGGAGAAAGCAAAAACATGGACTGGCTGTGATTGCCCCAGGACCGGGGTGGGAAACACTGGCTTATGGCATTAAAACACAGAGCAAATGAACATTTTATTTTTACATAACGAATGGTCTGCACTCACACATACACACACTCTAAGATGCACTTATTTTCCTGTGTTAAACGTCAGTGGTCCATTTCACTGACTGGACTTTCCAGGCGAGAAACCTGTAGCCCCGTTGTGTCCATTACACGCCCACAGACCACCTTCCTGACTGTCATGTGAAACATCCCATGTCATATGACCACAAGGGCAGCACTATACACATTCAGGTATTATCTGGGTTCTGTTTGAAAAGGGCGTAGACGAAAACTCCTTCATCTGACCTTCGTTCTAACTTGCTCTTTAGAGACCAATTTTTCACCTATTCACTTCTCTAAATATTGCCATTACTGAAGTATCACTACTGTGTATTTGGAAATTTAGCCAAGTATATCCACCTTTTAAAAAGGCCAATCAACACCTGGCAAGTAGAGTGAAATAAAGACACATTTTTGGTTCTTTTGGGGTGCAAACAGTAGGTCTGTTCTCTCCTTCTTGCTTGTTCTAGACAGGTTTGGTCATCTTTGATTAGTCCACCTGTCCTGGGCTTTGAGGACCATGGGGGTTGTGGGGTCTCCAGTGTGGTCTCCTGTTCAGGTGATTCTGGGATCCACCCCCTTCCTGGATGAGAGGCTCCTGGACCCAGCCTGTGGGTGCAGATGGCGGAAGATTCCCCCCGCCTGGCCTGTGCTCGTCACGGCTACGAGAGTAACGATGGGCTGTCCAGGAATCTCTTTGGCGTCGCCCCCATAATCCTTCTGCTATTGGCTCCCAGGAGGTTTGCTGGCCCAACCCCTGCTCACGCCGTTCCGGTTGGTGGTAGCGGTTCTGCGGGGGCCTTTCTTGGCGGGACGAGAACCGCCGCAATTGGCTCATGCTAGACGTGGCTGAAAGGGGCTCCAGTTCCAGGTCTGTGCCTCTGGAAGCTGAACACGGGTGGAAAGTCATTTTCCGTGACTGTTTATCCTCTAAGCCTGGCCTCTCAGCATTGTCTAAAGAGGCTAGTGAGGGGGCAGGGTGTGTGAAGCTGTCATAACAAAACCAAACAGAGTGCTGAAAAGCCTACTTCGGAAAATGATTTGCTTAATGGTGTTATTAAGTTCTGCGGCAGACTGAAAGCCTTTTCTTCCAGACCCAGGGGTAACAGAATATTAGAGGACACAATGTGTAAGTAACACCAACACTATAGAAGAACATAATATAAGAAGATCCAGTGTCCCCACAGGTACCCATGTTCCGTGTCGGAAAATGATTGGAGCCCTCAGAAGATTTGGTACAGTACTTTCTAGCTGAGTGCCTGATACTCACTGGTGTAGCTAGTTCTGCTCGGGGGGGACCTGGAGTCCATATTCTTTCTGGGAGGCAATGAGAGAAACCTGTGGCACTTGGAAACACCCTGAAAGATATGGTGGAGAAGGTAAGAGGTATGAGGTCACAGCAGGGACATTATCTCCAAATGATAACATACGTGCAAGCAGAACAATGAACTTCCTCAAAATCCCCTTAGTTTCCAGCACGATCAATGCCGGTGATATTTTATGTGTATACAACACAACACAGTGTGTCGAATTTTTGTATGAAGTTATCTTCTTTAGGGTCAGAATTTGAATGTCACATGGTGAATATGAAACAGGCAGAACCTTGTTTGTTTTAATAGTAATAAAACAAATAAAGGCCTTCAACAACTGATATCAAGCAAACCAGGAAACAAAGCACCCCCCCACATACACATACACGCACAAATTCAGGTCCCATACCGTTCTTGGGAAACTTCCAACCCGAAAGCTGTGGCGGACGCTGATGTGTCGCCGGATCAGGATCTCTCTGATCTTGGAGTCATTGGGCAAAGCACTCTTCTTTGTGTACTCCACTGTCTGCCGGGAACAAAGGAACCAGCTCGACTCATTAATCAAGGTTTCATAAGCAACACAAGACAGAGCTACCAGGGGCAGGTGCTCCGTTGAGGGTTTTGGAGGAAGGGATCACGGCGCGTTTCAACTGACAGACCCACTTACCCTCTGTCGGATCTTGTACATATTCTTCGACAGCAGCTCATGCATGTTCCTCAGATCGCTGGCCGGGAAGTTCCTCTTCGTTCTGGCCGTTGGCTTTGTCTCCATACTGCAAGTTATACATGTGCAAGAGCTTTTGTAACCATGAGCAACACAGTGCATCCTGTACTGGAGTGGAGGGGTTCCTCAAATTGAATCACTGCTTCGACCAACCAGTCAGCAACTTAGCATCTCCAAAAAATGTCCTGTCATCAATTAAGCTCAGGTAAAATGCCATTCTTATTGTATTAACCAGTGTTTCCCAATCTGGCCCGCGGGGACCTACGGACAGGGAGCTTGGAGGGAGCAAAAATGTCACTTGTCTGGCGGGGAACTTAGAGAAAGCAAAAATGTGGACTACCTGTGGGTCCCCAAGGACCAGATTAGGAAACACTGGTATAAACTAAAAAACAAGGAACAATTCAGCTAAAGGTAGCTGGAGACCTATTGACCATGAACAGAGAGGGAGAGAAATACTCAACAAATGATGTGAAAATACCTGGCACTGTATAAGTGATGGGGAGAGAGTGAAGCCGGGCAGTGAACGTAATTGTCGGCAGATAAATCACTTACTGCAAATCCATGAGTGAGGGTGCAGCACTGAGGTCGCTGGGGGCAGGGCCCAGAAGCTCCAGGGCTTGCTGCAATTCTAGCTTCTTGTACAGGGCAACAATGCTGGATTCAGCCCTGTTGTCCCTTATGAGAATCTTCCTGAGCACCTGGTCGTTGAATTTCTTAAACCTGGTACATCACCATGGCAACTGTTTCAGGTGTTCATAAAGTTTCAGAGATGTTGGCGAAAAGACTAAAACTTTCATAGGCAAGTGATGGAATGTGATGTTTGTACCTGGTATGTCTTCATGAATTTATATTTTTGACATCCATGTCTAATAACATTCTATCCTGTTCCTTACACAAAATATCCATGATAGATTGAAGCCAGCAGGCCAAGCCACACACATTGAATTATGTTAAGTTCCATTTGCCATTTTAAAGTGTGCCCCCCCCCCCCCTTTCTTGGGGGCAGCAAAATTCTAGCCCAGAGAGTATTCTGACATGGAAGCCTTCAATTACAGATATGTCAGGGAGGATCGATTAGTAAGTGCTGGGAACACAAATACACCAAAACTCCCAGATCACAACACCTAGAGAATAGCCTTCTCAGTGTGGAAAAGCATCTAAACACATGCATGCAAAAAAGCCTTCAGAATACATATGAATAAGGTATTGCTCCTCTGAAATTGCTTGACGTGAACATTTGTGTATCTCGTAGAAGAATTAGATCCTTGCTGCAATGAATCACAGCAATGTGCACCGAGCTGTGAAAAAGACACCTCATTCAGTCCAAGAGCACGTGAAGTCAATGCCAGACACACGCTTACTTGTCCTTCCAGTAATAGTGGCTCCACTGTCCACAGATGTCCTCAATGCCAGCAATGGTGTGCTCCATCAGCTGAAAAGATCATCAGGATCATTACAGGCTGTCAATTGAAAATTGGATGCAAAATGATCTTCTAGGGACATAAAATGTTTCCAGATCTCTGCAAATCTCTGACTTAGAGGACTCACAGAATGAGATTCTGCTAAAACAGTGACTCGTGGAGTCCAGCCATTCATGTATTTGTTCCCTCCCAGCTTCCTGCCAGACAATCCACATTTTTGCTCCCTCAGAAAAATTGGTCTGGGGGTCCCTGAGGACTGGGTTGGGAAACACTGGGCTAGAGTATATTCAACTGTGTAAACAGATACAGAGTCGATGAAATAGCTACCCACCCTTTTGTGAATCTCAACGTTAATGGTGCCCAGTTTCCTGTTGGTCCTCCTGACCTTCATACACTCCACCAGAGGCCGGATGCTGATCCCCTGTAGTAGATAACATGTCCCACTGAGACACATTCACCATCTCAGGTAGGACCAGGGCTTCCCTTGAGTCCAACTAGGATGGAAGCTTTTCATTTTCAGTGATAGTTTCAAGCTGATTTCTGTTGGAACACCTCAACAGCCCCTAACCTTCACATGTGTCCTTCAGTCTGGAAAACCTGCTAGCAGCTGCACGGCTGAGCTGGCAAGGCGGTTAAAGACACAAACTCATAGTATCACATTACCTGAACTGCTCCATAATCAGTTATAAAAGAGGCAAAATGGAATATTTTACAGAACTGAAGCAACAGTAGACTTCACCCTCCTTGATTGAAATACACCACATTAAGAGTGACAGATGACTAGTGCTAAAGTTAGCAAGCTGGGGCACGCTGTACCTGAATGAACACGGTAAATAGGATGATAACAATGGTAGCGGTGATGAACAAGTTTCGGCAAGTGATGTTTTGTGGAAGCAGGAACACCAGGGCAAAGCATATGGCTCCACGCAGCCCTCCATATGCCAGGCCAAACTGGTCTTTGAAGTTGAATGGGATTGTGCGGAAAGGGTTAATGATCTGAGTGAGCACAAAAACGCCTGGAAGACAAAGAAAGAAGTAAGAGTTTAGGAGTGACTATGGCCACTTACTGGATAACTGGTTGGAGGATGGACGGACAGACAGAGGGACGGAGGGATGGACAGCGGGATGGACGGATGGATGGAATTAGTATGAGCTAGCATTAATAATAAGTAGCATTAGCAAGTTCTTTCAAATGCAAGGACAGACACGCACCTAGGGCTCTCCAGACGAATGCAAACAGCAGGGTGAAGAGGATGTAGCCCCAGTTCCACTCGTGGTCAGTGGTAATTGTGGCCACACCAAGGAAGAAGAAGATAAGTGTTTCTGACATGGTGCCCAGCATCTTGACAACGTGCCGGATGGTGGTGCAGGAGCGCTGGGCCACATTCTCCTCCACATAGTATTTCATAGTCAGAGCACAGGTCACAATGCTTGGGGGTGGGAAGCAGAGGGGAGCATGTAAGAGGTGCAAGGTCAAAGGTCACAGGGCAAGACAGGAATCAGCCATCTTATAACTAGAAATGTGTTACCGAGTATGAGAAATATAGATATGATAATTATGAACTGTAATAGTGATGGACAAAATGACGCTTCATGAACCATCTGCTCTATTTTACACCCCAGTATATGGTGCTCTTGGTTTGCTTTGTGGTACGCTTTTCACCTTTTTTTAAACAGACAGCACCATCTAGTGGAGTCCAAAAATGTAGCAAATGGTTCATGAAGTCATTTTGTCTATCACTAAACTGTACTGTATAATTATCCAACAATAACCAAAAGGCATGTTTTTTCTCAGAGATAATTTTCTAGGTCCAGGACCGCCCCATTTTCCACTCACTCTTAAACCCCATTTGCACTTATTGTCACCGGTACCACTCACGCCATGATGCTGGAGAGCGAGAAGAGCTCGGCCACCAGGTAGGCCAAGTAGGAGAACATGAAGACGAAGAAGGGCTCGATCTCACGCACGTGGGCGGTAAAGCGTGTGGTGAACGCTGCCACGAAGCCAAACAGGAACCCGAAGAACAGGCCGCCCACACCAACCACTATGAAGCGAGCCATGCCAAGAAAAACATCCACCGTCTCCACCTCTGGCATGGTGGCCACAAAGCTGAGTATGTTGTACAGTGCCTGGCCAAAAGTTAGAGCTCTGGTTAACAGCTAGGACCAGAATGTTTGTTTCTTCAAATCACATTAGGTACCAGATAAATCACATGAGTAGAAATATAAATCTGCAAAAACTAAAAAGGGTAATTCATTTATCATTGAATAAAAGCAATTTTAAATAAAATTGTCTTTAAACATACATCCATCGTTAAGCTGCTCATATTCAAAGTTGTGGGACGACTAAACAGTTTAAACAAAAGCAGAGTCTGCAAAGTGTGCCATTCATGTGCAGTAAAATCTTGCAAAGCCAAAGAAACTGAATTTGATTTGTGTGTAAGAAAAATTAAACAGTCCAGAGCAATAGCTCTCACTACAGTTAAATGGAGCTGCACTACAGAAATAAATAATCTTATGACCAGGAAAATGAAAAAAAAAATAGTCAATAGCAACTCAACAGTGGAGATATCCGATGCAGAATTCATGAGCTGACTGTGCAGAAACACAAACACCAGACACAATTAAAATAGAAACGTCACATGCATAGATCTGTTCAGCACCTGCACAAAACAGCCTCACCAGTTGCACCACCACCCTCACCTTCAAAATGTGATCAAGATCCATTCTTCGTGTGTAAAAGTCTCAGACTCCCACTCTATTCATTATTACTCCAGCTTTATTCTAGTGATAATGTTGGGCCATAATATACATATCTTCCCACCTAAATAGAACAAAGTATCTCACTCTTGGAGGTACCATGTGTTCCACTGCATGGTTACAGAACACCACCTTACGTTCTGGGCTTTGTGTTCTGTTGAGAGGAATGGGTCTTTTTCCCATTGTTTCTGGAGATCATGTGATCAGATACAAAGGGATCCCTTATCAGAAGACCACAAGATGAGGTGAAGCTCTTCACCTGATCAGCACCTTTTCAATGTTCTGGATAAACCAACAACTACTAATTAGATTCATTACTATGATTGACTTATTTTGTTTAAATACTCATCTAATCCTTACTTTCAGGTGAGAGAAATAATGCATTTTTAATTTCCCAGTTTTTTGTTTTATACACATAATACCCAAACAAGCTGACCTTCAACCTGAAAAGCTTCTTTCTTACCACAGTGACGGCATCATTGAACAGGCACTCGCCAAAGACCACGATGTAGAGCTGCTCGTTGATGCTAATGTCTTCGAACACAGCCAGCACCGCGACCGGATCCACGGCAGAGATGATGGAGGCGAACAGCAGGTTCTCCTGCAGGTTGATGTCCTTGAGGCCCAGAGCCTCGATCTGACACACGCCATAGAGCGACACCCCGATGCCCAACGAGTTCCAAAGTGTGCCAACCACAGCAAACCAGAGCACCGTGCCCACGTTCTCGAAGAAGGGCCGCGTCGGCATAAAATAGCTGGAGTCAAGCACGATGGGGGGCAACATATACAGAAAGAAGACGTTGGAAGTGAGCACGGATGGGGGCATCCCGTGTACTGCATACATGATGCCCCCCACCACCAGACCCACGCTGATCAGTAGACAAGACTCTGGGATCCAAATGGTTATCTTGTGGTACATGTTGAAACCTTTCAGGGAGATCAGCAACAGAATCACATAAACGGGCATACAGTGTTCAAGGAAAATAGTATCTTACCCTCGAAATACATTCTTTTAAAAATATAATTCCAATGTTGCATTAAATTTCAGCAACGAAACAAATAAGAATCCTCCACGCTGGTTATGGAAAATGGATGAGGACTTACCAATCTTGGCAAACGACGCCAGTAAAATCCACAGAGTGATTTCAAAAGGCACCTGGATGCGAGGATAGTTTATCGTGAAGACCGGCAAAGGCTGCGTCTGAGGTTTCGGGGTAACCTGCGTCACTGCTGGTGAATTAACTGGGGGCGCCTTGGTAGTGGTACCTGCGGCGTTAGATAAAACATCGCGGCTGGACCAAAGTGCGCCAGAAAGAAAAATCACCAAGCAAACTAAATGTTTCGAAGTCCAGTTACATTTACAGGAGATGGAGTCGTCCATCTCTTCAAAAACCTTTAAAATGTAAAATAGTGCGTTTCAGTGTAACGTAATACCGGCCTCAGCAGGCAGAACTAGGTAAAACGAATTTAAATTCAATGTATTTAAAAAATAAAACTGTAAACACGGGTAATTATCCAGTACGTTTTCAATGGACCGGGAAAGTGGATGAGTAAAATGCCTTTCGCCTCAACTAAGCAATCGTTGAAAGTTCCCGTGAACAGAGATTTAACCTGACTCCGTGTGTAGGTAAATTGTAGGAGGGGCCAGGTACGACTGAACATTCAAACCTTGTTTACCTTTCATAGATGTCACATTCTTTGTTTAATTACGTTTTAGTAGGCTATATGTATATAATGGTATACTGTTGGCTGTAGTTTTTAAAAGTAGGCTATTTAAAAAAAGAAACATTAAAAAAGTAAACGGATTAAATTTAGCCCGGAACTTTCATTCATATAGGTGCATGTGAATTAATTATATGATTTTTAAAAATTACTATTATTTGTAATAGGTTGAATCTAAATAAATCAATTCAGTTTTATCGGATAAATTTATAAAATAACGAAAAACAAACAGGTTTAAATATCCATCAATCAGTTTTCTATATCGATTTGTCCTAAGCAGGGTCTTAATTGTCATATAATAATTACATAATTATTGTGAACACTCTAAGGCAAAATATTCCAACAGACTGCAATAATTCAAGCTTGAGCTGCAATCTTTTCATTATTGACAACATCACCTTGCTTCCAAAGTTCTCTCATGGGTCATTTTGCTTCCTATTCTGCGATCTGTCCTTCCAGGTAGTTACGTCCATATACTTAAAAACACGTGTTATCGAAACTTGCGCGTTACCTTTCGAGGCTGGCGGTTGTTCTTAGGTTTCGTGGAGATAAGGTAGGCCTACTGTGGTCTCACCAGAGCCGGACAGAGATTGTGTTAAGCGTGTGGTTATATATACCAGAGGCGTCCATTAAACAATTCTTTTTTTATACCACCAGAAATGCAGGAAGTATTACTTGGGAATATCGACGGACCGAAGTATATAAGTCTTTTATAGCTATTTTTCCAGCGCAAGATGGCAGTAGATATTTGCTGCATTGCATTATTAATATTTTTGGATGAATTATCGTAGGTGAAGACATGTATCTTATTAATTGTCTTCTATAATTTAATGTTATGTGAAGATTAAAACCTAAGTAAAGAGTTTCATGTTATTGTTAAGATGTCAGTGGAAAATGGCATCTAAGATTTTTGGAGTAATAGTGATCGTGTCATGGTTGTGTCACCGCTGTGTAGCAATAAAGCCAGTAAATGGCTCAAGACCCTTCTCAAATGGCTAGTGAATTGGGCGTCACGTGTCTTCCGAGACCATACCCTCTTCCCGTGTGCTGACCATTGATGACTACGCGGCGCTGTCCTTTTTGCAAACTGTTATTTGTCCATCATAAACGATGAAGGCACAGTGAATCGCTTCTGAAATCCGTCTCCTAGGAGAAATATATACCCCACCGCATGGTATCCCTGGGAAAAACCATCCTGCTCCCAATTTGCAATAACAGCATAACTGTTACACAAAAATGCAATTATATTAAGATAGCAACATCCAGCAATGACATCCTATATTTTTCTGTTTCATTAGTGATCACCTAGGGCGACACTTACACTCCAGTCTTAAATTATAGTAAATGCAATGTTTGAGCAGGCTCATGTTATTGAAAAAAACTGTAGAATAGGGCTAAAAGACATTATAAAGCGGGAGGCAATGTTCAAATAATTATTGTGCTGATCTCTGACAAGTGCACGCTGTGGGAAAATGTGTGTGATGTAAATCCATTCGTTTTAGTCGCTTGAGTCTGCTTCAGACAGTAACTTTAATTGCTTTGCCACTGCGTCTATGTAAGAAGGACGAAAGCTGCTTCTGATTGCGGACTAAACGAAAGAAAGGAGGGGGAGGAAGGGGTGGGGGACGGTTTGGCGACAGCTTTGTTACGTTCTTACGTCAGATTGTGATATACCAAGGCAGTAACCAGAGGCGATTCGACGTAAACAGAAAGGAAGAATTAGAAAAATGTCCCGTTTATGAATTCATAGCATCGCATTGAACAGCCAGGACGGATTGTTGCGGTGCACCATAAAAGTGTAAGTGCATTTCAGTGTATTTCATTCCTGTTTGCAGGCACAAATCAATGAAATCCAAGTGTGTAATAAACGATTAATTGCATATTAATAGAGATTTGGACAATTGTGGCATAAGATGTGAAAGGAACAGATGCGATTCAGTTATAGTTATAAGTTTATTTACCGAAATAGGGGTTGTTGTTTTGGACCACTGTAGTGTAGTCCCCATTTTTAATTATGCGTCCGACGGGGATTGTACATCAAACGTCCATGGTCCATAGCTGATTTTTACGGTAGGTAGTGGATAAATAAGATGACCTGTAAGTGCTGCAGACATTTTTAAGCAAAGCTAGGAGGATGCGTGTAATTAGTTTATCATTAACCACGGCTACGCTGGTACGTTGAAGAGCTCTGGCACAGATGATGCGTTTACGGGTTTTATGCGGATACCGGTGTGACATCAAAACTGCCCTTTTTTAACTGAAAGGTCGTTAAAAGCGATTCAGTTAAAGACCATTTGGATAATTATATTGTTGGTTGCAGTCCACCAGCTATACGGACATCAGTAAGATGAAAACGCCTCACTTGTTTTTATAGAGATATATTATAAGTTCAACTCGTTGGCGGTTTCTTTTTACTTGTACTTCCCATTTAATCGTGTGTGCATCATTATATGTGAGTCCGTAGGGTGCATGAGCTGTAACCTGTGTACAATCAGAAGATACTCCCGTTATACAGTTTAAAAACGCATAACCTTCAGGGTGATGAGATGAGAAAGTAAATTATTGCTTGTTCTTCAACCAAACCGAAGTGCCAGGTGTGAGATGGGTACACCACGGACTTTCACAATGTCAGGCAGATGTTGCAGTCACTTCTTCATAGGCTGCTTCAGTATCTGACTGTAGTTTTGGGTTGTGGCCTCACCTAGTTACTCAAACGCCAAGAATGCTATGAATTTCCATTTCTCCTAAAAAAAACTCTTCTTGAGTGATATACACAGCAGTACAAAAGCAGAACCACTTTTCACACTTGAACCCACAACTGTTTATTTTTATGGGTCTAGTCCTCTAATCATGCAAAAGACTTTATAAGACAGCTATCCAGATAGACTGCACTGTTCACGTGGATTATGGTAATTCTGATGATATACCTGAATCTTATTCTCCTCCTCACTAAATTGTCCTTATTGCTGGGGGGAGCTGTCCAGCCTTAGAACCAAGCGGGAAGACTTAATCATCATTGCCAGCATCATCTTGTCATTTTCGGTTTATGAGGACTGGAAGAAGCAGTGCAGTGTTACTGGGCTATTCAGTCAGTGTGTGGTGACTTTATAGGTTATTTATTTGGGAGAGCATTATTCAGTGTCTCACCCTACAGCGCAAGGTTGTCATGGTTCTGTGATAGACTGGCGTCCCAGTTAGGCTGTTTCCCTGCTGTCTGGGATAGGTAATAGGCTTTCTTTGTGCTGGATAAGCAGTCGGACAGTGATAGGATGGTTGGATGCTACAGGTAACAGTGCTTTAGTGTTGAGTTTTATTTAGCCACACATGTATACATAAACACTGTCATGCTAACGCACAGACATAAACTGGTGGACTCTGTTTGAGTCTCTGCATGTGCTCTGAGCCCAGGGCAGGTTAAGCAGTCTGAGAAATCATGCTGCTGACCCGGACCTGCGCTGGTTGCATTCCCCGACGCAGCCATGTTATGCAGGCTGCTGTCGAACCCAAAGAGAGTGCAGAGAGCTGCCAACATGTCACATTCTTCAGACACACAGTGGTCACGCCTCCACCAGTGGGGAGTGCCCACGGCCCGCCAGTGCCTGGTAGTGCCCACGGCCCGCCAGTGCCTGGTAGTGCCTTCCCCCAGCCACATGCACGTACCTCTGTCCACAGTGCTCACATAAGTACATGGACACAGGTCGGTCATGCAGGATACAGAACCACCGGCTCATATCCAGCTTCCTAAACAGATGGCGGCCCGTCAGTGAGCCGTGTGACGCTTACTGCCGCCATGTGGCCCTGGCAACCTTTTTGGCCCCGTATTTCACACAGCTCGATGGCATAACTACTCACATGAGCACCCTGGGCTGGGCCAGGTGGGGGGTGCATTTGTTGGAGGAAATGGAATTGTGCTTGTGTGGGGGTCATGTGACTGTCATGGGGGTCATATTCAGGAACAGAGGCCATAAGGAGGAAGTAAAGTGAGAAGAGGGAAGGACAGCAAGGTCCCAGTTATAGGCGGCAGGTAGAGAAATGGTTACAGGACCTAAGGGTTACTTGAAGGTCACCTGAAGGTCACCTGCGCTCTTGTTTAGTGAGGAAGCTAACCTGAGAGGCGCTGCTTGGAATATCCACAAATGTGCGTTTGGCCAGAAGTGTTGCTGGAGCATAATCATAAGTCATTCCTTCAGAATTTCATAGCTCTTTATGGCATGTGACCTAACGTGGGCACAAACCCAAACACCTGCACCGGTCTAGGCCCAGATCATCAGTTCCTGTGGCCCGGTGATTCTTCCTTCTGGGCAGGGCCTTAAGATGAAAATATTCCGGTGCTGGTATCAGGCTGTGAGTTCCGTTAATCAGGTAACCATAATAAAAAAGCATGTGCACTCAGAATCGGTTAGGAGAAAGAACCAGTTTGGGGCAGGCGAGCAGGCAAAGCTCACTAAGATCAGTACAGTACAGTGGGATGCCAATGCTGAGCTGGGTACCATGGGCTTTGCCCACTTTTAATGTAATGTACCTAAAACAGCTGCATCACATTTTCTGTATCAATAACAGGCAGAAATTGGGCTAAATGCCCACATCAATACAATTATGCAGTCAGCCATCGTCCGATGCAATATAATATTCAGTCCAGATTGGTCACAAACCTCTTCACAGTAATGGAAAGCAATGAGCTATTCATCCTATGGACAGACTCAGATAGTGAAAATGTGCCCAATAGGATGATCTTGTTCGATCTGCCTGGGCAATCCTAGACCAATCCCAAATCAGCTCAGACTAACCAATCCCAGTATCAGCTCAGAGCAACCAATCCCAAATCAGCTCAGACCAACCAATCCTATGTCAGCTCAGAGTGACCAATCCCAGTGCCAGCACTTAATTTTGTGGCTATAGCATGATTTAAGAAAATGATGAACCATTTTTCTTAATATATTTGGGTAAGAAAGTGAATATACTGAAATAGAGCAGCATTCCGAATTTAATCTGAACAGGGTGCATCAGGGAATGACATGTCAATAGATTTCTGAAGCTCTGCACACAGTTAGGAGTAGCCCCCGCCCCCAGAGAAGAGCTGTGCTTGGGCTGCTGCGATCAATATCTCCTGCTGTGACTCTCTCTTCGCTTTCTGGATGGAGTTTTTGGAAAGATCCACAAATGGAACAGCCGACTAGGCTTTTGATTCACCAAAGAAGCCAAATCATGTTTGACACTCTGCTCACCACATAGATGCTATAAGAGTGCCGCTTGGTACAGGGGTACAGGGTACGCTAGATGTTTCGTGCATTTAGTCAGTCTTTGTAGTCGTGGCATTAATTAAATAATTTCAATCAGATTTCTTCTCAGTCTCCAGATACTAAAGGGATAGTCGGTGGTTCTTTGGCCCTTGACAGTGCACTTGTCTTGATAGGTTTCATTTCCCTCACAAGCACCTGGAGAGCCTGAGTGACGCACCCCATTCACTTCTTAGGAAGCCATTTTAAGGTGCTTTTCCACTGGGATACTGGACCCAAGCCATATTTACACAGTAATTTACTATTCGCTAATGTCCGCTAACAAGTCCGTATGAATCAGCATCTTGTAATTTCTTTTTTGAAGAATCCCTGTCTAATGCTAGCATCAAATGCTAGCGGTATTAGCATTCACTTGCGTAGATTGCCATTACGATTGCTTCCGTTTCAGCTAATAATAATAATAAACTTTATTTGTATTGCACTTTATTTTTCATCTCAAAGTGCTGCAGAGTAAAAAAAAAAGCTGTTGGAAATTTTCAGATTTTGACTTATAAATAATGATTAGATTATTACACAAATAATGTAATTCACAAATAATAAACAATAGGTAGAATATACGCTTCAGATAATCCCTTCTTATTGACGCAGAACACTGGTATCTCCGTGCCGTTTGACCAATCAGATGGTGGTGATGTACTCAGCTCTGTTCATCTGCTAGTAAGCAGTGCCATATCAGCGCAGGTATATCATGGGTATAT
>JABFDZ020000083.1:112183-127360 GCA_019775955.2 Pollimyrus isidori
GTACTAAAAAAAGGACCAGGTACCAGGTACTGTTCCCAGTGGAAAACCCCCCAAAAGTGAGCCGTACTGAACCGTACTATGCAGTGGAAAAGTGCCATTAGCGCCTCTCCATCCATGCTCCAGATCCCTGTGTTCCGCGGGGCCTCGAGGCCTATCCTCGGCGACCTGCTAACGACGGAGGCCTTCCATGGGAAGGATGGGCTTGGCGATGTCCCAGACGCCGATGCTCCAGGCCTGGAGCTGATCCAGAAGGAGGGGGCAGTGGAGGCCATGATCCGGATCACCAACGAGCATGCAGGAGAGGTGGGTACCTGCAGAATCTATGCATATATATTTTATATTTTGCTTGGAGACACCGTTATGTAATACAATGTTGAGAGCGGGGTCAAGTTTTTGTAAACTGAGTAGTTGATCACCCCAAACAATTATGATAAGTGTTACTTTACACTAACTTTGAAAATAAAAATATATGCCTTTGTACCTCCCAGGTGTGTCTAGTGGCAACGGCCCCTCTGACGAACCTGGCTTTGGCAGTGAGACTCGACCCCACATTCCCTAAGAAGCTCAAGGGTCTCTATATCATGGGAGGGACCACTGAAGGCATGGTCTTGATTCTAGGATTGAAAAATTCTGGGAAGTCTCCAGCTTGGAATGTTTCCAAAATTCCCTAGCTTAACTTCCCATGGAATGGAAAGTTTTCAGAAATTTTCCATCTCTTTGCTATCCTACTTGACCCCCCATCTTCTAATTCTTCTCCCTCTTTACTGACTGTCCAGCATTCACCATTATTGACTCTGACAGCTGCACAAAGGAATATCAGTCAATGTGCTGCTTTGTCAGACTGACCGTGCGTGTCTGCAGCTAGGGGGAACACCACAGTGTGCGCCGAGTTCAACTTCGCCGCCGACCCAGAAGCGGCTTACATCGTGTTGAATGATTTCCTGTGCCCTACCTACATAGCGAGTTGGGAGTTCACCTGCATGAACATACTTTCTTGGGTAAGAGCCAAAACACCTTGAGGGCTGAACTCTAAAGAATCACAATGTAAAAGCAGTTTACTTTTTCTTGCATGCAGTGCTGAAGATAGTACTTTGAAATTGGATACATTTCCTGGATGCATGTAAACTCAAAATAGTATGATAAGATAGAGAAGGTAATATGAAATTTCAGTTTGTGAGTATGTGATGTGAGGTGAAAGGTAAACGGTGAGGAAAAAATGTTGATTTACTTTGTTTTTTTTTTCAGGATTTTTATGATCAATGGTTAGACCAGGACTCTGAAAAGGCCCGCTTCATGAAGCAGATCTTCCAGTACAGCAGAGATGTATCTCAGAAGCAGAAGGGGGAGGCAGGCTTTGCGTTTTGTGATGCGTTCGCCATGGCCGCAGCAATTGATGAATCCTTTGTCACAGAATGTGAGGAGGTGCCGGTCACTGTGGAGCTGGCAGGCACGTACACACGAGGTATGATGGTCATGGATAGGATGAGCTATCTGAAGAAGGAACACAAAGCCTTCATCCTGCAAAAAGTGGACATGGAGAAGTTTAAGACCCTCTTCATGAAAGCCCTTGAATAACCAGTCAGAACCAAGATGGTGCCCCAAGCAGTTCAGCTGGCCAAGTGAAAGATGTGTGGAAATGGTGGAGGACACAGTCTGGGGCCTGGCCATGAATAATATCACTGGGAAATGATATACAAACCATAAAGAATACTCTCAGAAGCCAGTGTAATACCGAGTATTGTTTAGCACTGTATCACACTCAGTGAATGTAATGCTTAGGACAATATTATAAAGATGTAACTTGCAAAATACAATGTAACCTTGTAACTTTTAGAGAACACAGTCGTCACTCTCCACTTCGCGCTTCAACTCTTGGGGATTCACTATCGCGTTTTTTTTTTTATATATTAATTTAAAGGTTGATCGAAACATTGAAATTGATACATTGCTACATATCGGAAGCATCTTTGCTCTTTGTAATTAAATGTGCGTTTAATATTTCTTATTTTCTCTAATTTAGTGTAATATATTGGGTAATACGAGTGTAATTGTCATGGCCTGCCTGTACGATCCTCCTGTGTGCCACGCCCCCTTAACTTCATGTGCAACCCCGATTGTAACCAACTAATTTCTGTAAGTTTGATTTGTCCAGTGTATTTAAGTCCACGTCAAAGTCTGTAGCCCCAGGTCTGTCATTGACGTTTTGATATTACATGTTCCTGTGTCGTGCAGTTGGAGTGATTCCAAACAAACCCTTCGATCTAATCCCTTCCTGCTTCCGTGCCCAGTAATCATAACAGTAATGGTGACTAAAGGGTGCCATTTTGTATATAGAGGGCTCTAACAATGTTTAAAAACCATAATTAGAAGGTTGTAAACAGGTCTTCTACTATATTCCATTTATAAAGAAAAAATCCTACTTTGTGGAAATTTACTTATCGTGGTAGTCTGGAACTAAGCGCAATAAACGAGAGCTGCCTGTATAGCCCAATTGCTACTGATGAATATGTGCCTTAGCTCTGCAACTTATCGCTCTGTTGATGGCCGAAGAGTATAACTGGCTCTGTAGCCAGCTACTCCCGGTCATTATTATAGAAACACCTGGGTTCTTACAATACTTCTGTGCATTTTGCCTGGACTTATATCGCAGTGCTCTTGGCTGACACGGGGCTCTCTGCCCTGAGTATGCAAAACATTGTGGAGGCCATTTTGCTACAGTAATTTTTTTTCCCGGAAGGATCTACCAAAAAAGATGGGGCATAATAGTAAAGGGGCACAATAGTAGCAATTGGTCCAGAAAGATTGTGCTTGGGATGCCTCCTTGACGAATATCTTGATATGAAAAGTGTATTTAAAAAGTGTAATTCTACACGGGGCAGGCTCCTGCAGGGGGTCAGGCCTCAGCAAGGCGGATACACTAAAAGACTGAATTTGGGATGCCACACAAGCAACTTCTGACTCCTGATTTGGCTTAAAAGGATTAACCACGACAGTAGCAATGACAAACAGGACTTGAGTGATCCCCCGCTTATCACGGAAGTTGCGTTCCAGAACCATCAGGAATAGGTAAAAATCGGCCATATAGAGGGACCATAAATAAACATTTTTTATATAGTTTAAGCCATAAAATACATGCTTCAAACGCAGGTAAACTTATTAAAACACACTTTGTATACATATGGTATGTGGATGTTGGGCTACTGATATGAGTAACATAACAATATGCAATGTATATGTATACACACATCACGAAGAATTGTGATGCTTTGGGGGAAAATCCGCGATATAGCGGGGGATGACTGTATTATCATATACCCAGTGCTTGAAGTGGGCCGGAACGCAGTTCCAGAACTTCTGTATCCTAAAGACTTACCAACCAAGCAGGTGAAAACTAAATACACGTATTTGTCTCCCTCTGGTGGAAATGTTCAAATTTTCTAAAACCAATGTACTGAACATAGAGAATTCTGATAATGAGCTGAAGATATTTAGCCTCTTTTTTAAAGTTAATCCTAATATGAAAAGGACATTTATGATGGTGCAGTTGGATCAACACTTATATACAGTTGTGTGTCACTGGCATAGCAGTGATAGCTGAGATCATATGGACAGATAATTTAACCTAATGGAAGCATTGAACAGAATAGGACCCAGATCTGGCCCTTGGGGGACAACTTGTGTGAGCGAAGTAGTGGCGGATTTATGTTCCCTAATGGAGACATAAAACTGTGGATCACTGATGGAAGATTCAAACCAAGAAAGAGCAGCACCAGAGATACCAATACTTGCAAGTCGGGACTGCAAGATATTATGGTTAACTGTATCAAATGTTGCACTTAAGTCACGCAGAACTCGGATAGTGGCCATCCCAGAGTCTGCAAACATAAGTATGCCGTTGGTCACCTTAAGCAAAGCATTTTCTGTACTATGTAGGTTTCTGAATCCAGATTGGAAAGGATCAAGCAAGTTATGAGAGTTTGAATAATCATTTAGTTGAGCAGCAAGAACTTTCTCCAATATCATAGCCACAAATGGTACATTAGAGATTGGGCAATAAAACATTAGTTGTGATGAGTCTAAGCCAGATATTTTTAAAACAGGGGCTATAGCAGCAGTTTTTCATTCTTTTGGAACAATACAAGTGTGCAAACAGCAGTTGATAAAGTGAGAAATGATAACAGAATGTTTGTCAGTGCAAGCCTTAATAAGTATAGTCCGGGCAGGGTCTATGTGGCAAGTAGATCGATTTGATTTAGAGATTAGCTCAGCAATATAAATTGATGTAGTGGGGTTAAATTTAGTTAAATAGATTGGAGATTCAGGAATAGGATCAGTTGTCAGAGGAGAGGTCTGATTAGCAGAGAAGCCTTGATATATGGTCACAATTTTTTACTTGAAGTCCACAAATGAATTACAGCACTCAGCAGAGGGAGTAGGAGTTTTAACAGGGGGTTGACGGAGTCTGTTAACTGTTGTGAAAAGAGATCTAGGGTGACAAGAACCAGAGTTAATAAGGGCAGAATAGTACTTTGAACACGCAGCAGATAAGGCACTTTTGTAATCCTTCAGGGGTTCAGAGTATGAACAGTTAGACCAGTCTTCTTCCATAGCCTCTCCAAGCGACGGCCAGCTTGCTTCAAGGTACGCAGCTCAGATGTGAACCATGGGGAAGTCAGGATAATACGGACAGACAAGGATCTAATATGCATGATGGTGTAAAACTTGTGACCTTGTGGAATTATACAGAGGCACAATCTGCATTAGACAAGACAACTGAAAAACAATATAAGGACAGGAAGCATCGACAGACATAGAGAAGGATAGTTGATCAACATTTTAAATTTTTGATAATTGAAACTAAATTCAGAGCCAGATGTACAAACATTCTGTAAACCAGTGGAACAGATAAGAACCAGAGTATGGCCCTTAGCGTGAGTTGGGAAATCAATATGTTGTGCAAAACTAAAACAATCCAGTACTGAACGCAGCTCGTCACGATTAATCACCACTAGACCACCACCCCTGTCCGTCAGACGGAGTTTAGATAAAAATTATACCCAGGATGTGTAAGCATATTTAGTTGCAAGTAATCACCAGGATTTTTTCATGTTTGTACAAGCAGCAACAGGTCGCTCAGGAAAGTAGTTTTATCCGTTAGCGATTTGAATCATTCAGGAGCGCACAGCGGAAAGTTAAGTCAGTATACAGTCCAAGCAATGCCAAACTCCATGCATAAGCTGTATGTCACTCACCACATATGTCATCTATTTATTAAAAACGTATTTTAAACCCATGTACATGTATATCGTAAACTGAATTTCCCATAGGTCTCAATGACATGTAGAAAGCGTAGCATGATGGGATCCCGGAAGACCCCCGGTGTAAAAAGGATTGTAGTTTTTCATGGCGCATCCCAGCTAAGTGTTAGTCTGAATTAGACTACATTTCCGAATCACGTGGGCCACAGACATCGCTTCCGGGTGCCTCAGACGTGGTGGTCTACGTGTTCGGTTTTGGGACAGGCGCAAGTACCTGGAGCAAGGAATTAACGTTGTATGAGCTGCAGAGGGCCTTTGCTGCGTTTTCAGGTAATTTGCAAATTCAGATTACGTATTTTATTTAGTAGCCACCGTCGAACCGCATCTTTTTATGTCGTCAGTGTACGTTTGAGTTACTGTTGGCCTCCATTAAGCAGGCTGTCCGACTAGTAGTATCCGATAGCCTCTTAGCATTCAAGGGCTGTAAATAAAATGCGATGAGCTCGAAATTTATAAGCTGACCTTAATGCTACACTGGTATTTCCTAAATAGTAACCATTACTATAATTTCCAGTCTTTTTGTACTAGTATAGTGTAAGGTATTGATAAGATGGTCATACCCGGAAAGGCTACCTGCGAGAACTGATAGAAGTGAGCGAAAGCAATAAAATATCACACGCAGGCGATATAATGGATCACTGATCGCGCTGCAGGTGGTTACAGAGAAGCAATTATCAGTAGCTCTAAGTAATCCCAGGGACCTGTGGTAATGTATGTAAACTATCAGTACAGGAAACAAACATTCCAATAAATAGGCACGGGGGTTGTGCCTAAAAGCCCAAATTACCCTGAGAAATAAAAAATATATTAATGTGGTATTAGTACAGGAAAGCTTGCAAAGCTCTCAAAAGCAGGCTTGCCATGTTTGGTCAGATGGATGGAATGAGATTTTCATTTCGAGACAAGTCTACAAACGTATTTACATGTTTGTAAGAGTTATTTCCTCGTAAATAGTCTGTAGGGATTGCAAACTACCCCAACACTTTTGATGTCACTAATTTTAGGTTTATAATGGAAAAAATATAAATTTGCCGTAAGATTTCTTGCGTGAGCGAGAGATTCTGAAAACGTGTGTCTCTCGCAGGATGTGTGAAGGCTGACAGCTCTGACAGTGTGTTATGTGAGTTTGTCCTCCAAGCCTAACGGGTATCACACCAGATATAAGCATGACAACTTAGAACTGATGAAGAGGTAGCAGATGTAGCTATATACATACCAACAGGCAGAAGTATAATAGTGGTACTAAGGTGGCCCATTGCTGATTGGTTGGTTTCTGCCTGACTCCTCCCCCTGCTTTTTCCCAGCAAGATGTTGCCCACCACCAGTTACTCCCCGCTGAGCACGGGTAATGGCAGCCTGAGCTTGCGGGATGCGGCACGCCACACGGCGGGCGCCAAGCGTTACAAGTACCTGCGGCGGCTCCTACATGTGCGACAGATGGACTTTGAGTTTGCTGCCTGGCAGATGCTATACCTGTTCACCTCGCCGCAGAGGGTCTACCGCAACTTCCATTACAGGAAGCAGACCAAGGACCAGTGGGCCCGAGATGACCCCGCCTTCCTGGTGCTGCTCAGCATCTGGCTTTGCGGTGCGGTCCCACCCTCTGGGGGCGTGACCAGTTTTGTGTATATTTCTCTCACATGCACACATATAACACCATAGGGGCGAATATGACATTGTGGGGGACAGCATTTTTTGCCGTCTCCCATCTCTCCTAATTCCTACACACATATGTATCTTAATTATTATAATGTGTATATGTTTTTGTGGAATTCATTCTTATATTTACTCTTCTGGCTTAACTAACCAGGGATCTGTATCATGAAGCAGAATTTATTGCGTAGCCGGAGAACTTGTCGGATTTAGGCTGTCTAAAATGCCAGTGGACAAAGATAAAGTTCATTTATACTTAGGTACCTTAAATCCTACAAGATGTCCAGCTGAGCAAGTCCTGCGTCGTGATGCAGACCCCTGGTTTAGCTATTCCTTAGTATGTGTGTGCGCTTTACATGACAATGGCCCTACTCTTGTCACCTGCAGTGTCCACAGTGGGATTCGGTGTGGTTTTAGAAATGGGTCTGGTAGAGATGATGAAGTTGCTGCTCTGGGTGGTCTTCATCGACTGTATCGGCGTGGGTCTGCTCATCTCCACCCTCATGTGGTGAGCTCATACGCCACAGCATGTCCAGGCTCTGAGGAACCCAGGAGTTCTTCCTTTGGTCTGGAGACTCACGTTGCCATGATTAGATCAGTAGGAATGAATGAGTTTTCCCCAGACTTTTACATCAGTTGGTGCTTCGCTGGGGACACCCAGGTAGTTCATGTTTTTGCTCCCCTCCTAGCTCCTCACCAGCCGGTTCACATTTTTGCTCCCAGCAAAAGCATGGACTATTCTGGCGTCTCCATGGAACAGGTTGAGAAACACTGACCTAGAGCTGCTGTGGTACACAGGGATACAGTTCGTCTCCTCAGACAGAGATTCCTGGGGGGTTACGTGTTTCATCTCCAGCCTTGACTGTTCTGTGTGTGCTGAAATGTCCCCCCCACCTGCTGCAGGGTCGTCACAAATAAATACCTGATGAAGCAGCAAAGTAAAGACTATGACGTGGAGTGGGGCTATGCCTTCGATGTACACCTGAATGCCTTCTACCCCCTACTGGTCATCCTGCATTTCCTCCAGCTGTTTTTCATCAACCGTGAGTCCCCTCACCCTGATACTTTCCGGTTCACTGTACCCTGCCAAGTAATGTATGACTAACTGCATTGATGTTTGAATCTCAAGGGCTGCAGTTGTACCGTTTTCCTTATCTGCTTGTACTTGAATTTAATAGCTTACTGGCAAACTCAACCAGTTAAATGTCTTCAGATAGCTCTGGGGCCAGGTGGTAATAGAGGCCCAGACTGTACGTGAATCCCCTCTTTGGAAAGGCAGGTCATTGGAAAATGCTGGGTCAGATGTACTGATGCTGACTGCTCTTCACTCACTGTGTTGCAGACATTGTGGTCATAAACTCTGATTGGTTCATCGGCTACTTTGTGGGCAACACCCTCTGGTTGGTTGCCATTGGTTACTACATTTACATCACGTTCCTGGGCTACAGCGGTGAGTTTGGAGGACACTGTGATGCTGTGTGTGTGTGTGTGTGTGTGTGTGTGTGACAATCCTAGTGAACAGCTCAGTATTTTATGCATTGGCATATAGCCGTTTTATATACGCCGACAGTTTTGGACCACAGTAATCGAGTTTGCTGTAGAAGGATTGCTGAGGTTTTCTACAAGCCTACGAAAGGGTTTGTCAGCTCTTTTAAATCAAAGGAAAATGCCACAAATGAAACCTGATGTTAGAATTAACAAACTTTTCTACACATCTATACAAAATCGTACTCTTCACTGTGTAGGACCCTTGGTTGCTTGCTCTGTGACTGGTCACTTCCTCCCAGGTTGTTGCTGATTGGTTCTTTGCTCATCCACAGCATTGCCCTTCCTGAAGAACACTGTGGTGCTGTTGTACCCCTTTGCCTTGCTGGGCCTACTTTATGTCCTTTCCCTCTGCCTGGGCTGGAACTTCACCAAGGGCCTCTGCTGGTTCTATAAGTTCCGGGTTCAATAACTGCCACGTGGTGGGACTTATGTATATATGATCTCTGGGACTGTCATGGACTGGGCTGGCCTGGGCTCATCCCTGGACCCTCCTTTTGGTTTTTTGCCTTTCCTTTTTGGAGACTTGTACGAAGGATTTCATTTTTGTAAAGGTTGTAAATAACATTGTTTGTAGATAAAGTTATGTATTGTTTGTGTAAAAAATAGCTTTATTTCTTTCAGTTTATTGAAGGGTGTGAGACAATGAAAATGAATCTGTGCATTTTAGGAGGGTGTTCTGTATGTACATTCCCAATTCCCTTCCCAGAGCACCTTAAATAAAAAGGTTTTTAATTGAGATGTTTAGTGCAGTGGATCAGGCTGCACCGACATTAGCAAAGATATCTGAAAACTTATTGGTAGAAAAAAACAACCACTTGATTGGCTATGGTACTCACCCAGGACCATCTGAAACACAAACTAATGTAACCATATAGCTTGCCCAAGGTAGTCTGACATAAAGAAAGCAGTTCCTCTACTGGACTTAATTTTTTTATAATTTTTAATTGTTTTTTTTCTGAACAGCAGCATAATATTAGATCAAAACAGCTGTAATGCAGTTAATAGTTTCCTCTTCCCCTTGAATTTTGCAGATATCACCAGCTCAGTGGGGACAATTATCAGTACTTGTAGTGTGTGGTTTTAACCTGTAGGGGGCACTAAGGATAAGGTACAGCCCAAGAGTCGCTGAATTAGTACATTTCACATTGTTAAAAACAGGAATCATGAAGTAAAAGCAGAAAACCCTTAATGCATTTTAAGCTGCTGAATAAAAATACAACTTAAATGAATGAACACAGAGTCACGTGATTTGAGGTTTTCTGCTGCAGAAATACTTTGTGCAACACTTCCGGAGATATTTAATAAGTCAGCAGGCAAACAATCATGGGAACAATTCCTACTTTATTTCTGCAATATCCATGAAATATCTCTGATATATTGATGAAGGCACGAAACCTGCTCGGGGTTGCTGGAGGGTGGTGTGCAACACCCTCCCCACCTTTACCTTGCTGAAGCTCACAAGCATGTGACTGATGAGTCAGGAGTTTGAGCGGGGGGGGTGATCCCTGGCAATGGGGAGGAGTCAGGGGTGTCACTGAGGAAGCCACCACTTTGTTCATCAATTGGAAAGAATAACTTAAATTTTATACAAAACTCTTCCCCAGCCAGATCCTACCCTTCAGTACAAGAGCACCATTTGATCACACTTCATATACTTATCGTTAAAACATCGCCTCCCTTCTGAATATGTATTTGTCTTCATTCTCATGTTGTCGTTTATGATCAGGTGACCTTGCCTGGACATCATCGGTAAGACAAGCAACTTCAAACATAGAGAAAGCCAGTCAAACCCCAGGTCACCATCCTCCGGCTCAAAGTGAGCAGGCACGTTAGCGACAACACGCATCAGGATCATGTGACTGCAGTGCAGCAAGGTATTCTGGGAAATGGGCAATGGCTACATTGACACTGAATGACATGGCAGGCTTATTTTTACATTTACAAAAAAAGAACACAAGGAGAGAATAAAAACAAACTGCTCCTGTCCTTCCTGCACTCCCCCACCCCACAGTCTGCCCACGCAGTACAGTATACAGAGCGAGGCCCCGCCCCTTACAGGTGGTGTGGCAATTAAGGCACAGGCATTGGGACACACCCACTCCAGTACCGCAGTGAGCCGCAAATGTTGCAAAAAGCCTCAAAACCATCCGTTCAAGAGGAAAAAAAATGTGAAACATCAGTCAAGTTATTCACAAAAAGTAGAAAAAAAATGTCAATAAATAAAGGTGTAGTTGCTCCTCAGGGTTATCCGCATAGCTGAAGGGCCTTTCTGTGAACGTAAATAAGGGCTGATCAAGTACTGCAGAAAAAAAGCAAATGATTAAACCTATGACCACACACGACTTAAATTGGGTACAATGGATTTCTATTTACAATCAGAGCTGAACGAGATTGACTGGACTAAGGTCAGAACTCAGATTTTCCACTTAAAGCAACACTTTGGCAAACAAACAAAAATGCATGTATATAATATTTACACAGTTAGGCTTCACCCACTAAAGATAATGGCGAATATTTAGAGACAGCTGCCACATCACCAGTAGCATACCTATCAGTACGTCTTTGTTCTCACAGGCAGTCTGCTTCTCCTATTGCTCCTCTTTTAGTGCAATAACATACAAAGTGCCCCCTCCCCCTGCCTTCAGCAATGAGACACCCTTCCACTTAAGCACCCACACCTGCGTCACACATCTTGGGAATTTTCCCTCGAGTATTTTTCTTTATTTTTTATTTTTTTAACAGTAGTGTTCACATTCGCTCGAGGTAGAGCTTGGGAGCGGCAATCAGTGTTTGGCAGGATGTGCCACAGGAGGGCTTTCTGTCGACGTCTCCGTGCCTGGGAGAGGGCCCACAGTGCCCCCTTCTGGCTGGAGGCCAACTAAGTGGCCACTTTCTTGATGTGGATCTAAAAAAGGGAGATTAAAAGAAAACGAGATAAAATTTCCGAGCTGTGGTGAGCTGCCCGTCTCACATGCTGTGAGGATCAAAATCTGCTGCCCCCCCAAATGGAAAGACGGTGTGCAAGTGGAAGGGAAAGCCAGGCAGCCATGCCCAGGAAGGGGGGGACCAATCTCTAAAACGGGAAGCTAACCTCACTCAAGATGGCCCACACGGCAGAGTCCTGAAGCACGGAGAGGCGTAGTGCCACCACGGGATTGAATGTGGGCTCGAGAGACGCTTCTGCAATGCCGTTCTCAAAATGCCCTGGTACACACAGACATAGACACACAGGTTACTACTGCACTAAATGCTCCAAACGTGATTGTTAACACCACAGGCTGACTGGCATGGTTAATCCAATCAGTGTGGGATGTCTCCTAATGTTGTATATACGTTACGTAGGAGCCAATAACATACTGAGACTGTTTCTTTGCCCCGCCCCCTGCCCCAGCCCTCCACAAACAGGAAGCTGCCTGCAGTGGGAGAGGAATGTGCAGTGTGAGCTGCTCCTCATCTCTCAAGGCGGGGGCCTGAGCCAACGTGTTTAACCGGGTTGGGCTGCACAGTGGGGCAAGTTACTGGGCTTCTGTTTTGTGTTGGGGATCCACTGTACTCACCGATTCTGTAGAAATGATCCTCTGTCTGTTTGTATTTGGTCTGTAGTCCAGTGTCCTGGAAGACAGATATTTTTTTAAAAGAAAACAGACCTCGCTCTCGTGCACACAGACACATTACAGGTCAATGACAGCACTCCCAAATAAGATACTGTAATTGTTAACCAAAAGGCATCTTTACTGACCGAGAACGGCAGAATCTCCACTGTGGTGTTCTCAATCTTGTCACCAGGGTGCTCTTGATTTCCACTGCGGAACAGATACCTGCCAATCACAGCACTCGTCTTATAGGCTTGCACGATTTATGCACTTTCCCCCTGAAGTTCAGGAGCACGTCCCCTTTTTCCCAGTGCCTGGGGTGTCTGGACTGGGAATTTTTATAGGTGCGGGTCACTTAAGTGTGTCACTTTACGGCCACACAACAGCAACTGAGACCTTTATTTTAAATAACTATGGAAGACACAAAAAGCTTGTAGGATAAACATCACACATAATTTCACATGAAACTACGCCACCTACCCAAACAAAATGGAAGATGACCAAGTAATTGTGTTAGTCATTTGCTAGTTAATGGGGTACAGATCACATGGTCCAAAAATATGGGAAGAATCACATCCCGTATTGGTTCAAAAACGGGACACAGCATTTTATTTGTACGACCCATGACATATTTATAATACATTATTAAACGGCCAGCAGATCGATCTTTATTTTTCCACAACAAAAAAACTATGCCATATTAGTCGGATAATAAGCACTGGCAATATTAGACAAAAGTATCGGATATACCTTCCGATGCAGAATTTTAGAGAGTCAAGCAAAAAATGTATTACTGCAATTCATGTAACTGAGATACAAAAATAATTCCATCTGAAGGGTACTGCTCCTCATGGAACCAATCCCAGCCCAGGAAAGCCAAGCGATTCACAGCCATGAAAATGTAAGGTTCTTAAGTAGAACACAGACTTGCTTTGTTTTCAGTGTGAGGTTCCCCTTTGAGTACCAACCTACCAAGGCTCACATGAACAAACACATATACCAGGAAATCTGCACATTCAAAAGAATGAGGGGGAACAATCCTGTGGGCCTCACCTGTCAATGCTGACGGGCCGGTCGAACTTGAAGAGGATGTAGTCACCAGCAGTGGGGGTGATGGCCCAGAAGAAGTCCTCCCCCATGTAGGTCTTCTCCAGCGTGTGGCCCTGGTACACCTTCAACGTGGTGGACACCTCTGCAGGTGGGTTCACGTGGATTTTGTGGAGCAGCGGCTTCAGGAAGTCCTTGTCCTGGCAAGGGTGGCAAGCAGAGATAACCCGGGGTATCGGCTAAGGGGATTGGATAGTTCAACTGTCACTCCGAAACACGTGCCAATTACCTTGCAGAAAACAGAGGGCTTACAGGAATAGGAAGGAAGTGCAGACTGGCAACAACATACCAGTATCACACACTGCAGATGGCGCCTGAACGTGAAGCAGAGAGGGATGGCGCAGTGTGATTACCGTAAGCTTCTGGATCTTTCCAGCCAGAGAGGAGTGCAGTCCCACGTGCTGGAACAAAGAGGGCCGGAAGCGGATACGCAGACTGGATTTCTGTCTCTCACAGTGCTTCTACGAGGACACAGAGTAGACAGGTCAGACACAATCTTCTCACTGAGCAGAGATGCTAGAGAGTGAGAGACCAAAGAGGTGAGGGTCACAGTCGGCCTCGCCTGATTGGTCCATGTGACTCACACACATGGCCGTACCGTGTCCTTCTCGGGGTTGCAGACTTTGACCCAGAGGATGTGGTCGAGCAGCCAGTCGATGGGTTTCTCCTTGTAGAACATGAAGATGAACTCCACAATGAGATTGAGATCTGGAGCCTGGAACATCTTCCCTGGGGAGGGAAAAGCAGCGCTGCAGCGTATCTGTGCACCCTTCCTGCTGTTTGAGCCGAGTCGCTCTGCAGGCTGTGAGAATTCTCCGTACTTTCCCGGTAATACGCCATGACACCCCTCTGGGGCTGCATTCCCCTTCCTCATTATGGAGCTTTACATTTTCACCCTGCAATCATCCTCCGCTCAAACATCACGACACAGCAGTGCCGCCCCGAGATAGACTCCTTCCCCCACCCTCCATGAGAAGATGAAAGGGTCGCGCATCTGCAGCCTTGGAGCTGCTCCCTGAAGAGTTTCCCCACCCCCACGGGGAGAACATGAGAGGGCGGCCATGTAAATTATTCAGCACATGGCTCGTTAGCCACCTCGCTAACCACCCCACCTCGTTAACTGGAGGGGGTGGGGGCTTCCTTACCGATGAATCCGAGTTGAGAAAATTCCAAGATCATCCAATCCTCGGAGGCGAGCTGAACAGCAAAGTTCTTCATGGTGGCGAAGTAATTGGGCTTGGCGACGATGTCATCTTCCAGCTGATGGAGGTGGCAGGACAAAAGCTGTCCATCAAATCACTTCATCACATGCGTTTTTTTTTTTTTTTTTTTTAAATTGCTGCACAAGAAGAGTTCATTTGCCGCAGTGGTGTTGAGAATTCACAGAAAAGCTAAAACACCTACATTCCCATGGCAACGTTTATTAAGTCTGAAGATGTTCGCGTCCAAGCAGAAATACACAGAACTTCATACGCTAAGATGCCCTTCAGCATGGCAGAATTTCGTTGCCAAGGTAACCCGGGTTAAGATTTTGTAGGAGTGTTCGTGACTGAGGTGCGCGTCTGCATGCAGCTCCTGTTTCTCTAGCTCTTAGCAGATAGCACAGACGTGCCCCATATACCACAAACTAAACAGAGAACGCTGACACAAAACAGAATAATAGAACCAGGGCATCTAGTGCTAAATGTTACACACACACGCACCTGTACGTAGTACACGCCTTTGCTCACTGCGTACATCATCAGGAAGGAGTAGTCCAGATTCTGCTTTGTCCGCCACCTGTTTGGATAGAAAGCATTGAGACAAAAGGTGGTAGGAGATAGCTGACTACTAAGGTGCCTGCTCTGAGTGTGTGTGGGCCGGGGGGGGGGGGGGGGGGTCCAGAAAGTACATGGGGTTTGGGGCAGTGGGCACCAGTGGGTAAATAAGCCAGAAACAAAAACCAAAACATTAAAACC
>JABFDZ020000084.1:50523-62443 GCA_019775955.2 Pollimyrus isidori
TTCTGGTTGTTGTCATTAGTCCTCTGTATTAAGTCCGCGTTTCAGTTTGTTTCCCCAGTCCGGTCATTGGGTGCCTTCGACTTACTTACAGCGCTAGCTGAAAGCAACTCATTCTGATCCTGACGCAGTGTATTACAGCTAGATGCATTGCAACCTCTTACCCGCTGCACAAACTGGAACTGCCTCAGTGAGGACACACCTTTGCTCTTATTGGCTGAAGAGTTCAGTTGCACGCATGGCGTTTGTATCCCAGGCATTTCCAATGCATAATCTGCTATTTCTCCCGAATATCACTTAAAGTGGTGAGAACTGGTTTTCAGTTAATTTACCTGGTAAAATAAGGTTTAAATAAATGACATAAATGCTCTAATAGTAAATGTAAGTCAGTGGTTTATTTATTGTTAGTTACTGTAATGTTGCGCTGCTTTATTTTGTTAATCGTCCAGCCTGAGAAGAAGGCATTCAAGTAAGAATTGCATTGTAGTATGACTCATTTCCTGGTGCATACAATTAACATTAGATCAGCATTCACGGTTCGACTTATGATATTCAGATTGAGTACTAGGTCAAACTGGTTTGTTTGACTTTTAAGAAATTAGAGTTCTAGTGAGTTTGACAATCTAGGTACCAGTGTGTGTGTGTATATATATTCACAATATCCAGCTACTTTTTAAAATTAGTTAATTTTACAATGATGATGATATTGAGGATGACTATGATGACGATGGTTTTCATACAGTGCAATACAAAAGTTAAATAGTTTTTCTACGTGTGAACACTATCTCCAGCAGTACTATGTTAAGTTCTCCCTAAGCGAGCTTGATGGGTCGAATGGCCTCCTCTCGTTTGTATAGTTCTTATGTTCTTATGTTCTTATGTTACCTGGGACAGTCTCCAGCCCTTGCCCCCTCCAGCTCCCCATGACCCTGACTGGGATAAGCAGTTATATGGATGGATGGACTATTACCCCGTCCCGAATAAGAAGTTGGAAGATGCTTGGCTGAGCACTATTGCCGGCAGTTTTCTGAAATGGACAGGGTCAAAGCCATTGAGAGTTCACAGTAATAAATGATGGTACTTTGAAAAGAAAATACTGATTTCATATTATTTCAAGATGACCTGAGCTCATGCCCAAACTCCCAACATGATCCTTACGCAGCACCTAAATTGTCCAGCCGAATTTCTTTCTATTTCGCCGTATTGGCGAAAGCGGCCCATGTCATTATTGCCGCCCTGTTGAGTAACAGGCACCCCGCTATATTCATTCTGTGCTGCTTATATCCGCCTTACAGCCATAGAGAAAGTGGCGGTGGCACTGTCCTTCTGCTGGGGAGAAGTTCAGAGGAAATAAAGGATTGGCCATCTTCTATTGAAGAGAGATCCACAGAGAATAAAGGGCCTTTCCTCCCTTTGTGCTCCTCCTTTCCACAGAGGTCCCCCCCCCCTGAACCTCACATCTGAGAGAGCAGATATGCTCTCTGCACCATGTGACGTCAGGTTATATAAGTATGCGGTGCATGCTTTAAGGTCCCACTTGTCTGTAAGATGCTTCTTTCGTAAGTCCATGTGGCGCATGTGCCTCTGAGATCCAAATCCTCCATTCGAATGCTTGTTTGATCCTTTCCGCTTTGATATATCAGCTTCTAAAGTTCGCCCTTTTACAAACGGCCCTGGACTTGGGTCGACCGGCTGGATTGAGCTGCCCACCCTTGTCAGTCTCCTCCTTGCCGATTTGACCGTGTGCTTGTTGGGCACTCCATGCTGACCCTTCCAGTCACGAGGGCAGCAGGGGGTGGGTTGTTGATATCACACAGGAGAATTCACAGACCTTTTGGGTCACACGCTTTTTTTTTTCCTTCTCATAACCCCAGGCTGGACTGCAAGCCTCAGTGTGTTAAAGTCTGAATGGATCTCCGTGTGCTTCACTGACATCCCCACAGCTTCAGGGAATACCAGGAAGCATTCCCAGCACAGCATCTGAAGCACGGCTTTCCATCCCGAGTTTCCATTCGCTCCAGCCCGAAGTAGCGGCCACAATAAAAAACAAACCTTGGGGTGACGTCACGTGAAAGACGGATCTGTTGCAGCGTGACGATGACCTCGCCGGGCTTGCTGACACCGTCCCGCTGGGACAGCCATCACTCACGGGGAAACGTGAGCCAACTACATCATTGGGTCACTTTGGCTCCTGTGCTGGGATGTCACGTTGTGGAAGGGTTGTGTGATTTAGACTGCAAACGGAGGAGGGGGGTTCACCAGGACAGGGGCACATTGGGTTGTGTCACATATAAGAAATATTCACATGTAAGTTGAGGGCTGGGGGGGGGAGGGCTTGTTCTTTGTAGTGTTGAAGGAGAAGCTCCAGCCACCTGTCCTCTGAGTTTACATTTGCATTTATTTGTGTCGTAGATGCTTTTGTCCATTTAGTGACTTAATGATGAGAGAGCAGACCTTGGATCCTTGGCTCAGTCAAGCGATGGAGCAGCTGGGGTCAAAGGCCCAGTGGTGAAATCGTTCTGCCAACCCAACGATTCAATCTGGTGACCTTCTGATCACAGGCACAACACCTAATCTGTCAGCATCCTAACTGTCTTCGTCCTAATCTGCAAGGCCACCCCAGTCCTAGTCCTCTAGTCCCTATAAAAAGTACATATGCTATCGTTTTAACTTCTTTTGCTGCAATGACAGTTGGGATTTGAAACTGCTCCATCAGCATCCATCGACATTCTGCTTTTGGGGACCCATAGGGATCTCCCGTAGGGATGTGGATGTCCTTGAAGCACAGCTGACACCCATGAGGCTGGTGGAGTCCCCAAAGCATCCTCATCATTCAAGGACACCAAAAGATATGGAAGTTAGTGTTGGGCTAGTGTAATACTCGCCATCACTAAATGATCCTTCTGCAAGTCACAGTTACTTATGAAACCCTGACCTGTAACCTGAAATATTCACAAGTGAACAACTTAAGGCTTGTTTTTCGCTACAGTATTATGTAATCCAGGTGTCCCACTGGAATGGAGCAGATCTCTGTTCATATCTGTTTCCCTTTGCGACCGTCTGTCTGGCTCTTAATGAGGTAGTGCATTTATGGAACACCTCCAAGCCGAAATTTGTGTGGGTGCCCCAGGGGTGTCGGGCATTGCGCGTCCTGTTGCTGATCGCGTCGGCCGAGTGATGCGTCGTTTAGACTGCGTGCCTGTGGCTCGCCACACAAAGGGAACATTTCATGCAGAGAGAGAACATTAACTTCCAGCACAGTGGTCTGCATTATAATGAAATTAATCAGCACCGCAGCACAAACGGAACGCAGCCTGACCTGCAGGCGGACAGCTTGTGGGGTCCATTTGTAGAATCAACGCTCGACGCATAATTCACATTAGCAAAGTTAAAGCTAGAAGCAGCATAAACACTTCTCTTTTTATGAAACAAAACATATATATAAATACATAATATCTCATCCTAATCAGGGTGTCCCCCTGCCTTGGATATGTGCTTCCTGGGGCAGGCTCAGAGTCACTACCACCCTGCACTGGATAAGGAGTTATGGATGGAACGGAAGAGGAAAGGGAGGGAGAAAAAGGAAGAAAGAAAACAACCAACTGATAGCTACCACACATTTCATAAGGGATGTGTTTTTTTTTGTCATCTGATTCCGCCCACCCACTGCTTATCCAATCAGGTTTCAGTGATCTGTAGCCAATCAGAGGAAGCCTGTAGAGTTGGGCACACCCTGGGTGGAACATCATTTCCCTAGTGATTGTTGTCCTTTAATTAATTCTAAATGGTTTTAATTGAACAGAAGAGCCTCCTATCCGGCTTGCCGTCTGTCGTGACAGGCTGGTTGGTTGTCCTACGCCCATTTCAGTGCCTAAGAGACTTCATAAATCTGGGGGGAACTTTGTCGGAATGGTGTCAAGTGCTCTTGCTGGCGAGCGGGCGGGATTAAAGTGCTTTTTATGGTTATTATTTCAATGGGGGGCTCGTTTGCACACCAGCATTCACATTTCTCCACCGGCAGCATAAAACAGTCCAGTGGTGTCCCATCGCGGAGGAACGTTGTCACGCTGAACTCCATGGCAGTGATACTTTATCACTATTTCATTCTTCTCCAATCGGACCTTCCTGCAAGGTTCTGAAGAGATATGGGACCATCTGGTGAGCATCACTATTTCATGCTAGCTGCTCTCTTTTTCTAAAACATATATAATTTATGCAGTACCTGAAAATGATTCTATGAGATGCAGGCATGGACTGGATCACGTTTTAGCTTGAGATGTAATGGTATTGCTGTAGTGTGAATGCCATTCGATATCACATGAGAAATATTCAGGTGCTCGCACTCAAGTCATTCGCAAGTCTGTTTATTTTTCAGCATTTGACCCTAAGGTGGCACCAGAGTTTATGTTGTCACGCCCTGGGGTCTGAACTGAATCTCTGACCTCTTTCTGGTGTCGTGTGAAAGAATGTGAACCTAGAGTGTTGCATGTTTAAGGTCTGGACCCACGTACGTGTCGACATTCTGCTCGCAGAGCCTGTTCTCGCCTGGGGTCATTGGCGTCCCGATTCAGATATGTTTTGGGGAGGTTCAAACTCATCATATTCTGCTTTCCAAGTCTTCGTGATGCTCGGTCTGAGGCCAGTAAAGGTTTCAAGGCACCAGAAGCTGGTCCAGCTAAAAGGAGGCTGTTTCCATCTGGGGATGCAAAGCCACACCCAGATGACATCATCTCACTGTTCACAGCAACCAATGGCATGTGCTACTGTTTGCCCGCTGGCGCGTGTCATGTGACCATGGGCCCGAGCATTGTGTCATCTCCCAAAGCTCAGTACTATTTTTTTACAACGTGGTTTGTCTCATAGGGCACCAGAGGCGTAAAACTGCTACCCAGTAGACCGGGAGGAGATGAGGTAATGCGTAGCCGTCCTCTGGGGGAGCAGCTACCTTGATTCTCCTCGCCCGCTTCCCCGAAAAAAAAACGGAGGAAGCAGGAAGGCGAGAGACAAAGGGCGCATTGTGGCGCGCGGTAGAGGATGCTGCGGAAGGCAGGGTTTGGAGGAGGCGGTTACCATGGCACCAGCTAAACGCTGGCAGCGCTGCCCCAGAGCGCTCTGTAGGTCCCTCAGCGGCTCTCCAGCATGTCGAGCTCCTTTCGTCTTTCATCTGGAGTGTGCAAGCTTCTCGATGCGGCGCTCGGCGGCCGCACGGGTCGCTGCAGATCTTAATCATGCAGCGTGCTGCGTCTCCCGCTGGGTTCCTTTCTGTATTTATAGAATGTATTAAGTGGCGCAGGAACCGCGAGTGCTTTCGTAGTTTTTGTGCCGGTTTAAATTTGCTGCTGGTTACTCAAAGGCGAAGCTTATGGCTTTGTAGTGCTACCCGACTCCAGGTTCTGACTTTAACAAGAAATCTCCTGTAGTTAAGGGAAGACTTTAGTTTTAGTATTTTCCAGACGCTTCTGTCAATGTTTGAGATACAGTGACTTAAGGTTCGATGTACTTCTGTGAAGGTCGATGTCGGCCTTTTTCAGTGTGATGTTACCAGGTTCAGGAGTCTGTGGATTTCCAACCCTGGTGTTTATGCTCGGTATTTACGTCACATACACCTAGATACCTTTGTTGGTGGGAAAAGCTGCATGCTCACCTGTATTACCCTCATGTGCTTTTTTTGATCTTTCATCTTTGAAAGAAATTTCAGTGTCTCCATATCTACGTTTCAAGCCCCCAGAGATCATGGACCTCAAGCAAACGAGGTGAAAGAATCATCACTTTATGTTTTTTGTAGTGTGCATTTACAAATCAGTGAAAAATATCTGAGTGGGCCAGATCTACATTTTGAACTGTAGTATGATTAGATTACCTCGGAGGATCATGCTGGATATTGAAATAATGACAATATGAAACATATCATGTCTCCAGTGGGAAAAACAACCTCTTAATGTGTAAACAAGCAAAGAGTTGTAATATATAACCAAACACGTTGAGGTATAGAACCATCCACAGTGAAATATATAACCAAATGAGCTGAGCTATAGAACCATCCACAGTGAGATATTTAACCAAATGAGCTGAGCTATACTGTAGAACCATATGCAGTGAGATATAGAACCAAATGAGCTGAGCTGTAGAACCATGAGAGGTGAGATATTTAACCGAATGAATTGCGGTATGTAATCAAATGAGTTTAGCTATGGAACTATATAAGGTGTCACATGCTATTAATAAATTGTACAGTATAGCTGATAGCGATAGTAAGGAATCTGGTTGTCTGCGGGTGCTGCCTGTTTCTACGTCAACCCTGTTCCTGTGGTTCTGGATCCTGGCTTCCATGCTTATGCACCACCATACCCCCCTCCTCGGCACGGAACTGGCACGCCGCTCTTCAGTGTTGCCAAACACTGGATGGTTTCCGCATTAATAAAAGATGCTCTCTTCAGTCGATATAATACAGCACTTTTTATTTTTAAATCTGGGACTTTTACGGCTGTCCAGACAAACAACATGGTGGCATATGACGTGTCATTTAAAGTCCCACACTCTTCTAATGCTCCACAGACAGCTGGTTGTTACAGAACACTAGAAACTCCACTTTGCGTTGGTGTGTCTGGCCATTTGCGGCGTCTTCGTTGATTGATTGGTTGGTTGGTTGGTGCATTGATTTGATTTGAATGATTGATTGATGTATTTGTATCAATGTGTAGCACCATATGGGGTCTGCAGGAGATGGTCTTTTAGTGCTCTGTGTACTTGAACGTTTGAATCTTGATGGCTTGCAGAGGTTTCCGTTTGGCTTTGCTACTTCCAGGCGGTTATTTTCTGTCTCATTTCTTATTTTGACTTGAGGTTTCTTGTCTTAGCTGTGGGGCTTGTTTGGTGGCTGTGGCAAGAAATGGGTTTGGCTGAAGCACTATCAGTGACTGGGTTGGTGTTTTTTTGAGGTCTCTTGCCCTGGTGTAAACAAAGACAGATCATACCATTCTGGCAGGGCAGCAGAATCGATGGGGGTCTCCAGGCTGGCAAACAGCCATCTGGTCTTGTGAAGATACAGGGGCTATTTGGCACTGGCTGGTCTGTGGTGTATCTGGCACTGGCTGATCTATGGTGTATCTGGCACAGGCCGGTCTGTGCTGCATTCGGCACAGGCTAAGCTGTGGTGGATTTTGCACAGGCTGATCTGTGGTATATCTGGCGTATATGATATATATGGTATATATTTTGTACTGGGCCGCACGGGATCAATAAGCTATTCAACTGAAAGAACACAAAAAACGAATTTTGCAAATGAATTGTTGCCCATAGTAAACAACAATTGTTCTTTATCTCTTACAGTTCAGCGGATGACCAGTTTCGTTGGAATAACCAAGGTATGACTTTTCCTCATTGTTCTTTTATTATCCTCTGTACCTTTTGTTCTTAGAATGGATGAGTAGTAAGCCAAGCTCTGAGACCTGTGATGAGTGCCCTATTGGAATGCTGCTGATTGCTGACAGACACAGGCCCCTTTCTTGTGAGAACACTTCTCTGCCTGTATAAATGACTTGTTTTATAGTAAAAAAAAGAGTTCCCATTGGTCACTGTGTAACATCCTCCAAAATCATGAAGGAAAACGATTGGTGGATTGTGGATTTGGCCCCATTATCACCTCACACTCCCCACACGTTTATGATGTGTTCTGGTGCTATAATTTTGGCTGCTTGCTAAGCAGCGGTCATCCGACTCCCAGGGTTCCTTAAAAATATGTTAAAATACCTTAGAATACAGTTTCAAATTCACTACAGGCCATAAAATACCTGCAGATGTTGGAACAGCCATTCATTCCCTACACGTTTGCAGTGTATCCTTGTTGAAATTTTGCTTCCATGTTTTTCCATGAGTTTTTGAAAACAATTTGTGTAAAGAAGTTTGGCCTTGTGGGACTACTGCACAGGACCAGATATTCTGCCTCTCTCTCTCTCGCACACACACACACATCTGAGCATAGCCTTCCATTTTAAAATCATGCAACATCCCTGGACTCTCTGTAAGACACAATTCAACAAGCAAAAGATCGAAAAAATAAACAGAAGGGAGAAAGACAGAGATCCCCACTCAGGCCATCTCTGGCAGGATAGATGCTGAACTGGCCTCAATTTCTCATGTATGTGTTATGTGACGATATCTAAACTGGAACCCTCACATATATTTTTTGCATGTCCGACCTTGTCCTGCTTTTTTTTGTTTAGGGTCCCATCTGATAAAATGGTGCCAAGTTAATGTTCAACTTTAGTTTTAAATTTAGTGTGGATATGGGTGCCAAAGATGTTGTTTAAGATGATAGAAATTCTCCGAATATGCTCCTTATGGTCATCTGGAGGAGAAGCCAGGCATGTGGGACAGATTAAAGGAGTCTTTAAGACTTCAGCAGATGTAATACAAAATGACAGCTTGCACATAATGTAAAATCACAGAGGTGTGCAGGACCACTTGGGATGAACCATAAACTCACAGACAACTCAATCTTGAAACATGCCATGTTTCCATGGAAAAAAATACTTAAAATGTGATCAGGTAAAGAGCTGACATACATAACCAAACAAGTTGAGCTAGAGAACCATACGAGGTGAGATATATACAGTAACTAGATTAATTTTGTTTTGTAACTACATGGGTGATACACCTAGCTATGGTCCAACAGCATAAACACTATGGTCCAACAGCATTTGAAGCAGACTTTGCTGCTTTGCTCCGAACCTCTTGTGTAAGGCTCTTGATCCATCTCCAGCCAGCCCCTCAGTCTCTGCTCCCGCTGCTGTGTCTACAGACAGACAGAAGGACATCGAGGAGGAACTGACCACAGGCCTGGAACTGGTGGACTCCTGTATCCGGTCTCTTCAGGAATCTGGGATCCTGGACCCTCAGGAGTTTTCCACAGGTGACAGTAAGCACTTGAACGGCCGACTGATGTGGAGCGCAAAGCGAGGCTCCAGCTTTACTCGTAATACTGTTTAACTCAAGCTGTTTCCGCAGGTTTAAGTAGGTGTAACGTCCACTAAATACTTACAGTCATTTTCATTGGCTTTATTTTCATTAATTGAACAACATCAAATCAGAACAAAATGTTTACCTTGCGTTAGCTGATGACACTGGTTATCACTGTTGCCTCCCATCTGGGATCTCCTCCCTGGCTCTGTGCCTGTGGAATTTGCCTGTTTTCTCCATGTCATTGTGAGGTTTCCCCTGTGATGCCTGTGCCCTGCCATGGGTTGAGACACCATACTGGGTTATTCTCAAGCCTTGCACCTTTAAGTTCTAGACCCCCATGACCCTGCATAAGACAAGCACATATAGAGGATGGATGGATACATTACATTTATTTATTTACAGACACTTTTGTTCAAATAGACATACAAGTGAGGGAGATCATACATTTCAAACATATAACTGTCAAGGAGGCAACTAGGCATAGGTACAGCTATGCTGAGCTCTCAGAGGATCGCCAGTATCAAGTGTAAGTTAATAGCTAATTAAGAGGCAAGAGCTACGCAATGCAAAAACATTCCAAGAAGAGAGCCATTCAAATCAAAGACACCATGAGCACTAGGTTCCTAAGAGGCAAATGTCAAGGCGGGGCAAGAGACCAAAATCAAGGGATAGTGAGTGAAGGCAGAGCTGGTCAGTGGTCAGATGAGTTCATTGAGGTGTTACCTGAAAAACTCAGTCTTGACATGTATCTCGTTGAGAGGTTCTTTGATGTCTGGATGTGGATGGGTAGCTTGTTCGTCATCGATCACATATGGAAAACATGAAGTTTGACTTATTTTCGCCTTGAGGAGAAGATGTTTGACTACCAGACATACTGTCGCATTTTGAATCATCTGTAGCCGTTTCGCAGCCGCACCTAGTAGCCCTGTCAGTAACAAGTTGGCATGGTCTAGTTGAGAGGTAATAAGTGCCTGGACCAGGATCTGAGCTGCATATCCCAACAAATGAGTGCTGATCTTCTTGGCATTATAGTGAGTGAATCTACCGGATTGACAAATAGCTGCAGTGTGCTCAGCAAAGGACAGCTGGTCATCTATTATTACCCATAGGCTTCTGGCTGACTTTGCCAGAGACAGTGTTGATGATTTAAGCTGTACATTGACGCCATTGGAAATGGTGCGATTGGCCAGGAAGATAAGAAAAGTTCAGCTGCAGGTGAGAATCCCTCATTTTAGGCTGCAGCTTCAGTGAGGCAGGGTGTCCTCGATATGGATGGTCAGGTAAAGTTGGATGTCATCAGCATAGTGGTCGGAGAAGCCAGTGACTGGATGGGCAAACTGAAAGTGCTAGCTTGCAGGAAGAAGAGGAGGGGAGCAAGCGCTGAACCTTGTGGCACACCAGTTACCTGATGTGACCTGGACAACTCTAAACCCTGGTGATATTCCTGATTTACCAGAGGTAGGAGTTGAGAGATGGTGGACAGGAGGATCTGGCAGTTCACGCTATCAACAGCTGCAGAAAGGTCTGGAAGAATCAGAACAGATGTCAGACACCTGATTGCTCAAATGAGCTGAGCATGCTCAAAAGTTTCAGACAGAAGCCTTTATCCACGATGACATTTTAGGTTGAACTGAATGTAATTAATTTACTTATTGTATTATCTGAAGCAAGTTGCAGGTGCATACAGCGACTTCCTGTATGCTGTCTTTACATACAGTGCATTCTGGAGTATACACCACAGCGTAATCCACCAATCAGACTTTCCATCAAACTGCTGCCTGCCGAATAGAACAACTTCCCTGTGAAATATAAAAGAAATGCTTAGAAGTTTAAATTCTGTAGCTATTTAATATTACATTTCATCAGGGTCGTTGGGGGGGGGGGACAAAGCTGGGTTAGACCCTAGAAAGGATGTAATTAAAATGGAAACTGAAATGAACTGATGTGCAGAAAGTACAGCAATAATCATTTAAAAATTTTCCACATGATGCTAAGATACACATTTGATGCTCCTCACCTCACAAATGCTGTGATTGAAGCACAGAGTGTTACTTTCTGCTCTCTGCACATGCCCATGCTAAAAAGCCATAATTTCACCTGTATGGTGAAATTATCCCCCCCATTTTTCCCCTCTTCCCCCACCAGAAGTTGCACAAAAGTGGTACGTCGGTCAGGCCCTGTGGAGGCCGCTACGGCACACAAAGCAGCCGGTGGCGGCGGTGTGCGGGGAGCGTTTTGGCGCTGCGAGAGCACGTCGCTTTCGGGAAGCAAGCAGCCTGCGAATAATTAAGCGAGCGGTAATCAAACTGGCATTCAGCCGGCTGAAAGGGTCGGTGTGAATCTCCTGAAGGCGACAGGAAATGGCGAAGAGTCCCGTTGCGTGTGAGGTGGCTTTCTTTGGAGACACCGGCGGCGCTTAACCCCCAAGTGTAACCGCACTTAACCCCTGAGTGTAACAGCGTTTAACCCCCGAGTGTAACAGCGTTTAACCCCCAAGTGTAACCGCACTCAACCCCTGAGTGTAACATTGTTTAACCCCTGAGTGTAACCGCACTTAACCCCTGAGTGTAACAGCGTTTAACCCCCGAGTGTAACAGCGTTTAACCCCCGAGTATAACAGCGTTTAACCCCCGAGTATAACCGCACTTAACCCCCGAGTGTAACAGCGTTTAACCTCCGAGTGTAACCGCACTTAACCCCCGAGTGTAACCGCACTTAACCCCCGAGTGTAACCGCACTCAACCCCTGAGTGTAACATCGTTTAACCCTCGAGTGTAACAGCGTTTAACCCCCAAGTGTAACCGCACTCAACCCCTGAGTGTAACATCGTTTAACCCCTGAGTGTAACCGCACTTAACCCCTGAGTGTAACAGCGTTTAACCCCCGAGTGTAACATTGTTTAACCCCTGAGTGTAACCGCACTTAACCCCTGAGTGTAACAGCGTTTAACCCCCGAGTGTAA
>JABFDZ020000084.1:124366-134662 GCA_019775955.2 Pollimyrus isidori
AGAGGTGTGATGGTGTGTCTCTCTGACAGGAAGCAGAGATGTGATGGTGTGTCTCTCTGACAGGAAGCAGAGGTGTGGCGGTGTGTCTCTCTGACAGGAAGCAGAGATGTGATGGTGTGTCTCTCTGATAGGAAGCAGAGGTGTGGCGGTGTGTCTCTCCAACAGGCTGTCACTCAACTCACACCGTTTCACAGATTGTGGGTGGGGGGGGGGGCGCTATCTGTTTTACCACCTCAGCATGTGGTGGGGTTAGGGTGCCCCCCCTCCACAGGATCCCGTTAAATCCGCGCCCGCTCTCTCTTCACACTTTTCACAGGCTTTCTGATGGAGGACAGCTGCACCGCGATCAGTACAACATGTGAGTGGATTGGCTATCTGCAGGGCTGTCATGGGGGCACACTGGGCTTTTATGTCCAGGGAACATCTGCATACTTTTGCATTTCTCTATTTGGCAGGTATTCTTACCTAAAGCGACTTGCGATAGTAACAGCAAAGTCAGCCACTCCCTGGAGCCATTTCACTCTGCTGACTTTGGAATTTGAACCCATGACTTTCCAGTCTCAGGCTCCTTCTTAACTTGCCCCCAGTTTGCTATAAACAATGTGGCCTGCACATGCATTGTGCTGTGTGACCTAATGCATGCTTGCTCAATGTGGAGCAGGTCACTAAACACATGTCCTTGTGCAAATTTGTCACCAATGCCTCCGCCAAAGCAATAGAAGAATTGTTACCTCCTCACCTATCTGATAAGGAGCAGATACAGTGGTGTCTCCCACAGTTACTGTATCCACAGGAGAGGAGAGGAAAAGATGAGACGCAATGGACACAATTTTACCCGGACGGCCATAAATCGGTCCATCGATACTGCAACAGTTGGCAGGGGAAAGATGTGGAAAGCGGCAGCAGCGCCTAATACGACAATCCCCGGACACGGTGTGCTAATTAATCTGTTTCCTGGCTCGTTAAGGAGCCGAACATCTGAGCAAATGGTGAAGGGGTAGGGGGCAGCAGAGTGGTGCGCTCCCCTGAGGCCACTACCTGTTATCACGACGTGTCGCCTTGTCACCATAGCCCGCGCGATGCTGGGCACAATCAAACACCTGTCAGGGAAATCCATACAGAAAGTTGTCGCATGGTGCCCAGTGTCTGCTGTGGGTCTGTGCCTGTTCGCCTGTCATACCGCCAAAAAGTTTCACTTGTTCTCCAGCTTTATTGTGAGTTTACACCTGTTGAAAGATTTCTGTAAAGGCTGTTTTTCTTAAGGCACAGTTTTTCTGCAGCCGCCGCCTGTTTTAGCTAAGCTTGTCGGTACGACCAATTAAATACGTTTTACTACAAACTGCATTGCAAGCTCAGTCAGAAAAAGGCCACATTAACATGACTGGAGAGCAGCGTATGTCAAGCATGATTGTGTTGCCTTTTTATTTTCTAACATAAATATTGTTGGTTAATTAAAATTTTATGTAGGGCCCTAAAATTTCAATAAATGGAAATGTGTGGCGTCTCTACCAGTGAATCAGATGGATAAACTCAAAGATGATGATCTGAGGTGTTGAGGCGCTTGATACACAGACGGTGTAGATGACACCGTTAGGTCTTAAGGTGCCTATGTTTCGTGTGTGGGAGTTTGTCGTGTTTGTGTGTGTGTGAGTGTGTGGGTTTGTGTGTGTGGGTATATACGACACTGATGCTGGGTGCGCGTGTACACCACCATGCCAGTTCGTGGAACCTCTCAGCCCAGCCCCTCCCCTTTTGTACGTCATGCCACTCCAGACCGTCACCATGGAAACGCAACACCACCGCCGTTGTCAAAGACCCCATTTGGAGATGCGAGATTGGAGACCTGCTGGCTCTCTGGAGAGCGCGTGCTTCCCTGCAGCCTGCGCTGCTGCACGCTAATGTGACAGGCGGGCGAGAAGGGGAGGAGGGAGAGAACAGGCCTTTGGAGACCAGGGTAGGAACCGAGTGGTGGCTGCTGGGGGCTCCACACTGACATCTAAGGAGAGGATACTCCATAGGAGTAATGTCTGCAGGAGGCTCTGTCTGATTTCTGTTGATAATTGACACTTGCATGCTGTAGTGAGGAAAGATGGACGAGACAGGAAGCTCCCTTCTTTAGAGTAGAGAAGAGTGCAGTCCCTCTGTGGGCCAAGGAGTATTTGTGTAGAGAGCAGATTACAGTCCCTGTGTAAGACAGAGTAACAAATGTCTCTGTGTGACAGAAAGCAGTGCTGTCCATGTATAGGACAGAGTAACAAGCATCTCCGTGTGATGGAAAAGAATGCTGTCCATGTATAGGACAGAGTAACAAGCGTCTCCGTGTGATGGAAAAGAATGCTGTCCATGTATAGGACAGAGTAACAAGCGTCTCCGTGTGATGGAAAAGAGTGCTGGCCATGTGTAAGACAGAGTAACGAGTGTCTCTGTGTGATGGAAAAGAGTGCTGTCCATGTGTAAGACAGAGTAACGAGTGTGTCCGTGTAACAGAAAGCAGTGCTGTCCATGTGTAAGACAGAGTAACGAGTGTGTCCGTGTAACAGAAAGCAGTGCTGTCCATGTGTAAGACAGAGTAACGAGTGTCTCTGTGTGACAGAAAGCAGTGCTGTCCATGTATAGGACAGAGTAACAAGCGTCTCCGTGTGATGGAAAAGAATGCTGTCCATGTGTAAGACAGAGTAACGAGTGTGTCCATGTAACAGAAAGCAGTGCTGTCCATGTGTAACACAGAGCAATGTGTGTCTCCGTGTGAAAGAAAGTAGTGCTGTCCATGTGTAGGGCAGAGTAACGAGTGTCTTCGTGTGACAGAAAGCAGTGCTGTCTATGTGTAGGGCAGAGTAAGAAGTAACTCAACATGACAGAAAACAGTACATACAGTAGTAGTATCTTTGCGTAGATATATAGAGAAGTACCCTGTATATACTGTAGAGTTGTGTGTGCTAGCATGTGTTGTGCTGTTCAGTAGTATTTCTGTGCAGTGCTGTACTGTATGGCAGTACAGTATATCTGTTTTATTCTGAGTGGATAAAAGTGGCAATGCTGAAATCATCCTATGGATTCAGTTGATAGCATGATCACTTTGGAGATGTCAGGAATGTCCGCTGTGCTCCACAACAGACCAGCAGGGAGACATTTAGTTTGCAGTCTTCTCTTCGGAGCATGCCTGTAACATCAGACAGTAACCTGCACGAAACCCAGGTTCGTGGGCGATGTTTTCTCTCTTTGCAGTCCTCCCCACCGCAGACTTCAACAAACCACCCCCCGCCCTGTGCTTGTTAATATCATTTACTTTCCTCCGTGTTTTAATGTCACAGCAGTGTCTTGACTGAGAAATCATAACTGTAAGCTTATGTATTGTGAGGAGTGTTGTATTGTCAGCAAAGCAGTTGGTACAAATTGGGTTTTCCATTAGGTAGATAATGCAATAAAAATCAGGACTGCGTTGAAAATTTATTGCTCCTCAAAATGCACTGTGTTACTCACTGTCTGCAGCTATCGCCACTTTTGGAACAGAGGGATTTTTGGCATCATTCTAGGAAGGATGCTGGGTCGTGTTTAATGCCAGGCATCTCCACGCTGCAGCTGCCAGCCTGTGACATTGTACTGAGATTTACATTTGGTTTATTTGGGCACATTTCAGGATTGACTGTTTCTTTACATTCTGTGTACAGCACGGGCAGAAAAGTGATACATGTTAATGGTATAATTACAGAGCAGCCGCTTCCTGCCTACTTACTAAACATTGCTTCTCTCCCGTCTGTTTTTTTTTCCCTGCACGTGTTTACTTTGTGAAAACCACAGTTTATGATACTTTATATTTATTCTTTTTTAAAATGTAGATTTTTGAGAAGGCTGGCCTTACTCAGGGGCTCCACAGTGACATCACTTTGCCGACCCTGTGATTCGAACCAGCCCCCAATTAAGTCTGTGAACCGTGCGAAAGAAGCTGGGGTCGAGACGTACGGAGAGGGGTTGGGGGGGCCGCCGAAGCGATGATCGAGACCCCTGTGTGTTAGAGAGTGACGGGTTAGGGTCCGTGGATGGTGGGCGCGCTCTTACCTCCTGACCCCTGTTGCAGGAACGTGAGCTCGGCAGGGGAGGAGGCCCGGCGGCGCATGCGAGAGTGCGAGGGACTCACCGACGCGCTGCTCTACGTCATCCAGACTGCACTGGGCAGCAGCGAGATCGACAGCAAGGTGTGTGATGGGGCTTTGTACATGTGGCTGTCTTCCAAAGGTTGCCATGGCTGCACCTTGAGAATGTATGGAAACATGGTTTCTTAGGTGATGCTTCTGTTCATAGCGGCTAATGGCCTTTTACACAGCAGAGGCGTATGTAGTGTCTGGTAGCCCCTGCTGAAAGCTAATTGGGCCCTTCTCCTGACACTCACTTATTCGAAATATATTATTGGCTAATGATAAATTTTGCCGCTCTGTATGAATTACTGCACCCTGGTTAGCCTTAGCACACGTCATGCGATCTCTGGAATAGGTGCTGATCCTACTCCAATCAAAATTCTCATGTATATTTAAAAGAACATTTTAGGGATTGCCATCCACTTGTTTCCAGCTATATGCAAAATTTATCGCAACTAAGCATTATGAATCAAGGGGTTAATAAAGTGGATAATTTGAAGTTTATATGCTCTAAATTGCACCTTATATAAGACCACTGTCCCCTTATGTATACACTCTCTGGCAATAATACCACCTACAACCTTCAAATTCATTAAGTGGTTTGCAGCCCTCTGTTGTTTGTGGTTTTATTTTTATATCAACCTGAAAATTAATAACATATTTAATGTATAATGTAATGTGCAAATAATCATCGTTTTCTCATTCAAGTTTAATATGGGTGTGGTGGGTGTAGCCAAAATCCTTCATGAAGGTTACAGATTACACCATACAGATTATATCATACGGATTACACCATGCAGATTATAACATACGGATTACACCGTACCAATTATATCATACGAATTACACCATGTAGATTATAACATACGGATTACACCGTACCAATTATATCATACGAATTACACCATGCAGATTATAACATATGGATTACACCATTGTTTCTCCTACCATTTCTTGGGGACCCCCAGACATTCCACATTTTTGCTCTCTCCTTCTCTCCTATTTTCCTGGGAGATAAGAGGGGTAAAAAATGTGGACTATCTGGAGCTCCCCAAGGACTGGTTGGAGAAACACTGGATTACACTGTGCAGATTACACCAAAGCTTGCATGGACACTGCATTATACCCCATGTCAAAGCAGATTAACATAGTTACAGGTCATTAATTAAACAGCCCTTGGTTTGTGCTCTCGCCGCAGACCATCGAGAACTGCGTGTGCATCCTGAGGAACCTGTCGTACCGCCTGGCCGCTGAGACCTCACAAGGCCAGCAGATGGGCACCGAGGAGCTTGACGGCCTGCTGTGCGGAGATGCCGCAGGCGGCGGAGGCGGGGGCAAGGACGGCGAGAGTTCGGGCTGCTGGGGCAAGAAGAAGAAGAAGAAGAAGGCCCAGGAGCAGGTTGGGGGGGTGGCGGTGGGGCGGGTGGGCTGTAAGTGGACCCGAGTGACACCAAAGAGTCACTTCTCTTCTGTATGTACATTTTTTGTAAGAGAACAAAAAGATTCGTGTTCCTTGGATGGATCTGAAATATTTTACAGATTTCACCACCTCTCACTCACTTCGCCTTTGCATTTTTGATGATTTCCAATGAGCGAGCAGCTGTTGGAATGGGGGGGGGGGGTGTAGCATCACTGCTATACCGCCGGCTCTTAGGACCTGGAAACTTCCAGGTGGATTGGCGGCTGAATCACCAGAGCCGTCGCAGCCTCTGGGTGTGATGGCACGTGGCTTACAAGCGAGCTTAGCGGGCTGCCGTCCTGCGCTACTAACTGGGAATGAGACGTGTTACCAGTGCACAGCCTGCTATCTGTCCCAGAAATATATGTATGTGTCTTTTTGGGCAGCTCGTGTGTTGCACAGTGGTTTACAAACAAGACTTCTCTCTGGGTTCAGTACCTGTCAGAACAGAAACCCTGTGATGCAGCAGCGGGTTTGAGTCACAGATCTGCTGTTGTCTTGCAGTTTTTGTTTTCTTTTTTTGAGCTAAATGTGGACATGAGGCCTGTTGTGGGCATGAGGGTGAACAGAATCATGATCCTTAGGGAAAGGAGGACAAAAGAAGGCCTTTCGTTTGGTACCGGTGTGGAGACTGGGCCAGTGGTGGACAGGAATAACAACAAAGTTGGCCATTTTGGCATCCGTTCAAAATAGTTGGTATCTTCCGAAAGAGGTGAGGGTACTGATGGTGTCTGCACCTGGGCCCACAGACGGAACAGAACCCAGCTCTGCATGATCATTATAGGTCAGGTGGAGTCACCTGACTTCCCCCAGTTCTGGAAATTCCACTCCCCTATCATTTACCCTACATCACTTGCGTGACTGGCGTGTGATGTGAATAAGCGTGTGAGTGAATGATGTTTGAGTGAATAAGCATGTGAGTAAATAAGCGCGTGAGTGAATGGCAAGTGTCATGATGTGCGGGGCGCGAAGCAGGGAAGCAGGCGAAGGACAACAGAACGGGGGTAAAATTAAAGGATTTAATGGGGAAATGCAGGGGCATAACAAGGGCAACAGCACAATCCACGCAACAATACAAATGACAGACCTACTGTAGGGAAACAAACCCTGACATGGACTTAAATACATTGAACTATTACAGACAATTGAAAACAGCTGTAAACACTGGGAATCAACATGAGGTTAACGAAAGGGCGTGGCACACACGAGGATCGGATGGAGCTGGGCGTAACAGAACCCCCCCCCCACCCCAAAGGCGCGCACACTGGGTGCACCCCAGGGGAGCGGAGGGACAGAACCAGGGACACAGGACTTGGAAAACAAAAGCAAAAACAAATCAATGGGGCACAGGGAATAAAACAGACACACAGAACAGACACAGAGACAGCAGGTCAGACAACAAACAGCAAACTATGGGAAAAGCCAACAAGCACAGGGGCAACAACATGGGAGACAGGGGGAACACCAACGGTAGGAACAAAGGGGCCAGGAGTGAATGGCAGCACGACAGGAGGAGCAGGAACAGAAGGGATAAAGGAATGAGGAGCAGACAAGGGAGACCAGACAGGAACGGACGGGGGAACAAAGGGAGCCCGAGGGAGCCCAGGTGGGCAACAGGCGGCAGCTGGAGGGGCTGCAGGCAACAGGGAGGAGGGAACAGGAGGGTACCCCACAGTGACTAAGGGAACGGGCCAAGGGAGGGACGGAGGGGACATGGTGGGAGCCAGAGGGAGCACCGGCACAGGCAGGCAGGAGGGGGAAGCTGCGCCCGGAGACAATGCAGCCGGAGCCTGGGAAGGCACCATCCCATGCCCAGACATAGCAGGGGGGCCCGGAGGTGGCCGACACGGAGCTGGAGGCGTGCCCGAAGACCGGCACCAAGGCACCGGGGGAGGACCCGGAAGCGACGACCGAACCAGAGTCGGTGGGCAAGGTGGGCAAGGGCGAGCCAGGGGGCTGGGCGGGCGGGACCCCGGCCTGACGTCTATTCAGCTTGCACTACGTTATCAGGAAGACTATTCCATACTCTAACTACACGCTGCATAAAGAAGTGCTTCCTTAAATCTAGTTTGAAATGTCCTCCCGCTAATTTCCACCTATGGCATGTCTTCTAACAAGTCCCTGCAGCGATCGGCTAGAGCCCGAAGCAGAGGATCATCCCGGACTTCGGGCTGATCGCGCAAATGCATTACCTTGTCAGTCGAGCTGAGGTATTCCTCTTGTGACATCCGAGGTTTCTTCTCTTGGCGGTGTCATTCTGTCACGATGTGCGGGGCGCGAAGCAGGGAAGCAGGCAAAGGACAACAGAACGGGGGTAAAATAAAAGGATTTAATGGGGAAGCACAGGGGCATAACAAGGGCTGATATGGACTTAAATACATCAAACTAATATGGACAATTGAAAACAGCTGTAAAACACTGGGAATCAACATGAGGTTAATGAGGGGGGCGTGGCACACACGAGGATTGGACGGAGCTGAGCGTGACAGTGTGTGTGAGTGTATGGCATGTGAGTGTATGGCGCGTGAGTGAATGATGTGTGAGTGAATGACATGTGAGTGTATGATATGTGAGTGAATAGTCTGCCTTGCAATGGGTTAACATCCCATCCTGGGTTGTTCCCCGCCTTATACATGTAGTTTCAGAAGATGGATGGATGTTTTATTGATGCATATGATTATCGTACCTTGGAGATACACCATATAAACCTGTTAAAACCTGATGAAAATTGCTCAGCAGGCTGCTGGAAGGCAGCTTTAAGGCTCTGCAGCACATCAGCCGCTCTGCAACGCATCAGCCGCTCTGCAGCGCATCAGCCGCTCTGCAGCGCATCAGCCGCTTTGCAGCACATCAGCCGCTCTGTAGCACATCAGCCGCTCTGTAGCACATCAGCCGCTCTGCAGCACATCAGCCGCTCTGTAGCACATCAGCTGCTTTGCAACACATCAGCCGCTCTGCAGCACATCAGCCGCTCTGCAGCACATCAGCCGCTCTGCAGCGCATCCTGCTGGATCAGGACCCAGAGCGCTCCTCCTGTTCCCAAGGCAACAATGGGGGGGGGTGATGCAGGGGGGCAGGAAGGAGTTTCTGAATGTGGGGGAGCAGGTGGAACTGACATAAACATACATACATGCCTCGTCCATGACAGAAAGTAGGTCAGAAAGCAAGGTGCCACATGTCAGACCAGTGCAAACGGGCAGGGTGCGACAGCACGCACTGCGTCTTCCACTGATTCTGGGGGTGGGGGGTCCAATTCCGAGCAGGATGAACCAGGTTCTGACAAACAGAGAATCCACACCCTGGAACCTCTCTCCCTCTGCTCTGGTGACGGGCCGCACATCACCCCACCTTGCAATATGGATGGATGGATAGATGGGTGGGTGGGTGGATCGATGGAAGGGTGGATGGAAAGAGACTGCCATGTGTGCCTGTACTCTGGAGAGTGCATCCAGCCTCTCTGCGGGGAGAGGGAACAGACACATCCCATTGCCCACTATTACCTATTATTATTATTAAGCTCATATTATTTACAAAGGCTTCTACTCTAAAGGCCGTAATCCTGCCATTTCAGGCTTTGTTCATTCAGGTGGCGTCGCAGTCTTGGCTGAAGTGCCTGAATCCGTGCTTGACTCTCTGGGATATAAGAGTTGGCCCTTAGGAGGTTAAACCCGCAGGGTCTGTCGAACAAAACGAAACACCTTGGCACTAAAATGATCACCCCTCCCCCCGTCCCTGATTTCCAGTGGGATGGTGTGGGCCCCCTCCCAGAGACCACCGACCCCCCTAAAGGCATCCAGATGCTGTGGCACCCCTCCATCGTCAAGCCCTACCTCACACTGCTGTCCGAATGCTCCAACGCGGACACACTAGAGGGCGCCGCCGGGGCTCTGCAGAACCTGGCTGCCGGGAGCTGGAAGGTAGGCCCTACGGTCAGTGTCCACCCCGCCCCGCCCCACACAGCCGTCTCAGCACCCGAGTCAGCGTACAGCACCATCACTGACATCACCACGTGACGGCACTCATGTAGGCCTCCCTGCTGTCCACATGGTATAAACAGTGGGACAGTGAGAAATAGTTACTCTCTGTTTTGTTTGCTATAGTAGTGACCAGTAGACAGGGTCTAGAGCAGCCCCCACATGCAGTGAATGCAGTTTTTAATGTACATTTTCAGGCTATTCTCATATTAATAAAGGCCAAATAAAACGACACATGAATTAAAGGTCAGATTAAGCTATTTATGTCCCAGGATTCCGTTCATAAGTAGGTTGATGAAAGTACATTTTAGCTATAATGAAAGGCTTGTGTGTCTCAGACCTGTGGTCTGGAACCTCCCTATATAGGTGTCTGAATCCCGCTTCCGCTCTCTGTGTGTTGAATTTGCATGTTCTCCCTGTGTGGAATGGCTTTCCCGCTGGTACTGCACTTTCCTTCCAAAGACATGCAGCTAAGCTGATCGGCATCATTAAACCCGTCATGGTGCCATCAATGGACTATACCCTCCCTGCCAGGGATTGGTTCCAAGCCCCTCATGTGACCCCACACTGGCAAGCTAATTGGAGGATGGAGGAGTGGGTTGTTAACTAAACATCCTAACCCTACACATGGGCCCTTCTTCACCTTCCTGCATTTCCTGCCGGCCGTATTCAGGGCGTGTTCGGTGGGTGCGGGGGGGGGCCCGGGGGGGGGGGGGGGGGGGGTGGGGTG
>JABFDZ020000084.1:197983-210572 GCA_019775955.2 Pollimyrus isidori
GTCGCCCCCAAACTGTGGTCATATAAGTGTTATGAAGGCAGTACCCCCCAATTATGGAGGGGTAATTCGCACTCTGGATGGATGGATGGATCGAAGAAAAAAACCTGGAATCAAGTATTTTAAGTCCCTTATTCTCTTCATGTCCATTTTTATTGCTGGGAACCTCGCTTGTTCTGCATAAAGGTGGAATCAAAGAGACCCAAAGCAGAGATGCACCAAAGTAACCACAGGTTTACCCTCAAAGCGGACCAATGGTTACAGGATTTAAAATGCCAGGCAAGGCAGCCTCAGCTTATCGGGATTCAGAGAGACGCGAGTCTCCGCTCGCTTTTTTAACCAGGACCCGGGATGACATCAGCAGAGTTTACTTCAGCAAGGTTTTTGCTTCTGAGTATCACCAGCTTTAACGCCACCTATTTGTTCATAAAAGATGCCTTGCTGATTAAAAGGATAATGTCCTTTCCTTAGATGAAAAGGACACACTTGGAGAGACTCAAACCTCACCTCCAACCAGAAGGTTATGAATTTAACTGCATGCTACTGGCATGGTATCCGGGTATCAGTCTCGCCTTGGGTCAAAGTAACACACGTGTGTATTTACAGTTACAAATTATACCAAGTGAGTCACTTCATCACACCATGTCTCAAATTCAGAATACAGCACCAGGGAAATATTCCCTTAATTCTGGATTGATATTAGTAATCTCACACCGGAGGAGATGATCTGCATTAAAAGCATCCTGTGAAATGTACATCCTGTGGTTCTATCATCCTCGCTACTCACTAGGAAATTGCAAAAGCAGGATAGACTTGCACGCCGTCTCTCGCTCCGACTGAAGCAGCATTTCCGGAAAGCTGCGAACTTTACGAGCGCCGGCATTGATTTTAAGAGCCCCGTCAAAGGTCAGTGCTAATTAAGCTGTCAGCGTGGCGTGTAAATTTTGAAACCATGCTGCAGTTTACGCAACAATACGCGCTCACTCAGAGGAAAAGGTCAATGAATCAACCACTTGACTAATTTTCTAACACAGCCTTCTCTCACTGTGTTTTAGTCAGTTTTAAAGCTCTTAATGTTAAGTTTCACAGTTGCCGTTAGATATTCATATCTATCTGAAACACTGGTGGTACCCATATGTAATATAAGTTTTATCAAAAGAACTCTGCTTTCATATAATTTCCAGTCAGTCCTGCCCTACAATGGGTAAGTAGCTATGTCAGATTGATATATGGTTGGATGATTCCCAATTAAAATATTGTTTCCACCATCTGCACTGATTATAACCATTTCTTTAAAAATGGTACAGAATGCAGGACGAGTCTTCATTATTAGACATGAATTATTAAAGAGCATTTACTCTGGATAATCAGTACACTCAGATAAGCGGCTCTCTGACATCATTAGGCTAGTGCCAGCAGACAGAGAGACTCTGATCCTGGAGACAATCCCTTATTAAGACTCTGCTAATAACCTTCCTCCAGTTAACCATCTGGCCTTTACCCTCTCGGTGTCGGCTGACTGTTGGTGAGGTGCTCTGGGGGATATTTTTTTTGTTATTGCTACACAAATGAATCACTGGCCATTACTGGACTTAGTTTTCCAACTCTGGCTAACTCTCTATTGAGCGAGTATCGAAATGCATTCACCGACGAGACGTCTAAGCACTTATGTACGTTGCACTGGCTAAGGACACCTGCCAAATGCCATAAATGTGAATGCAACTCCTGAGACACAGATATTGTGATCCTGATTCAAACATGCTGAAAACACCATTATTGTTACCTGTGCCAGACAGGCGGAGAAAACAGAAGGAGCTGCACTGAGCTGGAGCGCCATTGATCCAGCGCTGGGGCCCGGGGCCCGGGGCCCTTCATTTGAAATGAAGCTGAATTCAGATGGCTGTTCAGAAATCCTCACAGATGCCGCCACTGGTCTAATGAAAATTTATATTGGATACATCAATCCAAAATTCTACATTTTAAAAATAATTGGCCAGTTCCAGACTTTTGACTCTGTAGCCTGCATTCATTCCAGACTTTTTGAGCTTTGTGTAATGTAAACATAAGCTTATATTTACTTACAGTGCTGAAGTAAATAAGCATTAATAAACAGAATGTACACACACACACACACACAAAATTTAGCTGCAGCTACTGCTGTTTCCAGTTGCTACTAAATATAGCGACCGTCTCTGATGAGGCTACAGGATGAGATCTGGCTCTGTTCGGGTTGCCAACAAAACAGCCATGAGACACAACAGCTTCTGCCTTGAAAAGAAGCAGCAGCTTCTGCCATCTAGCGAGTGCCTTGCTGTCAGGCCTCAGGCAGTGGCTGACTTCGGTGTGAGATTTAACAGGGGTAACCTGGGATACTCAGGGGCCCAGATTTACAGGTATAATGGAGGGGGGGGGTGCCAGACTGGTCATGTGACTTGCCATTTTGGATTTTGTCAGGTGGCCCAGAATTTCTATCTCTGCACCTCCAAATACGTCACACATGCATCCAACATCCCCAATATGTTTTTTTTTGTTTGTTTTATTCTATTGCGGACCAGAGTGCATGAACTCTATGCATTTCATCAGCACGTGTAAATAGTATGCGTGGTTAAATTTCTATAGTTCAATTCTAATGTTCAGAACCTCAAATTGTTATCATATTCTATAGTTCTGCCATATAATATCCACAATGTACAATGCATTTCAGGTTTTAGTACGTGACAAGCAAGTGGTCACTTGTGGTTACTAAATGGCCACCAAATCGACCAGTCAGGGGAGACTGAGCTGGTTATCAGCACACATCTGCCGTCTAATTCCAGCATAATTAGATTATGAAGGCAGGTCCCAGCGGCCTGCATGGTAACACAGCTAAGCTATTCCGTCTCCGAGAGTCTGTCCCATTTCCGGCCAGACTTCGGAACACACAGGGGTTTCCGCGTTAAAACAGAACGCAGCAGACGCATGCGCAGAAGGGAGAAGCATGCTGGATGCTACACAGCTTCATTCCTCCTTGAAGCAAAGATTGATCTTGCTGAATGTCAAAGTCCTTCTGTTTAAAGAAAAATAATGTGTCAATATCTCCTGTTTGGATTTACGAGAATCTGATCTGCAGTTGCGCAAGCGATATAAAACTTTCTGGATTCTTGAACTTTTTACTGTCATCACCTGCAGCAGCACTTTCGTTAGGTGATACAAAGCTGACAAAGCGTAAGACGTCTGGAGGGAAGAGGATGCGGCGGTGAGACCCATAACCCTCCGCATCGGGCAGGAGGCTCCACATGAGGAATGTCTGGCCTGAGGGGATGGTGAGGAGCTGTCAGACTGTCCATGCGCTCCATCTCCAAACCAAACCCAACAAAGTGGCCCCATCCAGTTACAAAGTAAGAGTGACAAACTCTGGCTGCAGTGAAAAGCTAGACTCATCCCATTCAGAGCAACAACTGGGCACCAAGCCTCAGAGAAAGAATATTACAATATGTGTTAGTTTGGTGAAAAGCTTCAGCTAATCAAGACCATGATAAACTTTGAATTTAAACGCATTCTGTCCTTGCATACATGATCCTGTCCTGCTTACCAAATATATCAAATCTGAGCATGAGCCATCATTTATTTCAGAGAAACGCTGATTAGTTTATGTTAAATGCATGAGCTGAATAAGCGCTACTTAAAGAGCAGGTCCAGTGAAACTTGAGAAAACCTCAAATCTCAGGTTTTATGATTTAGCTGCAATTCTTGAGTTGCAACAAAACCAACAGTAAATCGGGTTCTGTACTGGCTGATCAAAGTTCCTGGGTAAAACATCGGTCCTTCTTGGATTTGGAATATCCTGCTCAGTAGGCATGCATATGCACTATAGCCCACATTTATCCAGCTATACATTTGTATTTAAACTGACAGGGTTTCCCTTATTTCTATTTTGGGAACATTTCATACTTTTTGGGCCGTATGCATACGTCTGTACACTGTACGGCCGTTGATTAATAACAGCTCTGCTCTATGCGAAATAAAATGTGACTTGTTCAAGGTGAAAGAACAGCTGAGGTGAGACTGTACGAGTGAAACGAGCTTCCTGCCTCTCGCATTGCCACACGCCGGAAGGCTGCGTTGTTTATCGCTCCTGTGAGCATGCAGATCATCAGCGGCTAAATGCAGAAACAAAAGAAAGAAAAGCCGCTGTAAGACGTGAGCGCGGAGATGGCGGGGACGCGCCGGAGGGCGACGCTGCGCTCCCGGGACACAAAGGCAGGGACCCAGAGTCTGTGTTTCCAGATTGGTTATGTTGGGCTGGGAAAATTGGCATTGGGCACGTGTAAAATGTGGGCTGCTTTTTAAAATATTTAGCGAGTTTTACTGCCATTATTATTATCATTAAAAAAATATCTTAAAAATATACTGAGAATATATATCATATATGGTGATTATATGGAGAAACATAAAAAATGTATGTGTCACTTAGCTGTCCAGTCAGCCATCACAATTAGTTCATTCAGAGAATCTGTCAAATATGACATGACATCATCAATCAGTGACAGTCATTGGTTAACCAAACATCACAGTGAAATTGTATTAGTCACTTGTTATAAGCGCCAAAACAACTTTTAAAAATTCAACCAAGTCACAGAGAGGTGACTGGGCCTTCTCTCTTAAACTTGTATTTACGTAGAGATAGCATCATACCGAAGTGGAGAAAATACAAAAAACTTTACAGAAAGGAATGGGAGACTTCCGGAACTAAAATGCTGGATTGCCCAGAGGATGACTCCAAAGCTAGTTGCAAGTATTGTATTGTATACTGTTCAACATTCTAAAGTTCAAAAAAGAGTAACAAACTTCGAAAAGGTAAGATCCGTTCTTTAAAAACTGCTCTTGTGACTGACTAAATAGTTCTGAATTTTTGCTGACAAGGAAGCTTGTTTGTGCATTTTTCTGTGTTTATTTTTTATAAAACTGTTTATTTTATAACACTTTTTATTTCTCTTTGTCAGGCTACGTCTATACTTTTACGTTTAACATACGTTTTTTGCTAGGTGGAGATTTGGGCTGGTTTTTATTGAGGTGGGTGGGTTTTAAGTTGAGTTTGGGCTGGAAACTGTCGCTCATATCTGGCAACCCTGCGCACAGTGCGGCCCAGTCTCTAGGTCTGCCTTTTAAATCATTAATTCCAAAGGATCCACTGGAAGATACAGACCACTTTAATTATTTAACAAAGCAGACAGGGCTATGCTAGCAGCGTGTAATGGGACGATTCGGCGTCGCTGCCATATTGTAAATAGTGCCGTCGTCTAGTGTAATGGGACAGCAAGAGGTTTTCTAACCATGAATGAACAAACTGAATAAAATAGCCTAATAAAACTGAAAAAATAAGCGGCCAAAACCACACGCTTCAACAGATTCGATTGACTAACATCCATGTTGAGGTCCAGTCACCAGTGGCTTACTTTCCCTCATATAAAGCGATGAATGTATTGGATATTTCTAAAGCAAATTATTCAATGAGTAATGCATTTAATTCATTTTTTGTCCCAAGTAATATATACCGCACTTAAAGTTCAGAATCTACGATAAATAAGAAGATAACACAAAACAGTGCAACGGACTAGGCTAAGTAGTCTTCATATGTAACAATCTTCCTATTGAAGTTTGCTGGAAAAAAATTCGGATCATGAAGTTTTGTTCGTCATTTAATTTAATTACTTGCAATAAATGTCCATGTATTTTTATTGTAATTAAGCTACGTGGCAGTGTCAGAACAGAAACACAGGGATATTTGGCCCTACAAATAGTCGTTTTTTCTTGACGGTATGAAGTTAGGAGAGCGGCTCTCATATAAAGCCCGTTAATTGAATTATTAAAATGAAGCCGCTCTGCGACACCGCGCGAACTTTTTTATGACGGCAAAACTTTTAAAAACATTCCTATATCTGGAGCTCACCCTGCCGTTGCGATCAGTCTCCCGGACTTCTTCCTCCGTCAGCCCTTGCCTGATCATGATCCGCACGATGACGGTGTTATTAGTGCAGCATGCTCGGAAGAAGGAGATGGCCTCCGGAGACGGCGACCGCGGCAACCCAATCGAATTATCAGGTGGGTAAAAGGAGTCATCTGAGGCGATGCTCCTGCTGTCGGGGAACTCTGAGAAATCTTCATACTCCTCAAATTCCTGATAGACATCGTCGTCGTCATCATAGTCGTCATCGTCTTTATCGGCATCGCCGAAGCCGAGGGATTCCCCCTCCGACGCGCGCTCCTCGGCGCTCTTCTGCTCCTGGGCGGCCTCGGCCTGCGAGCCCTCACTCTCACTCTTCTGCTGCACTTGAGTTATCTTCACGGAAGAGGAGACCCCTCCATCTCGATCGTCTCTTATCACGGCCATTTAACCCTAAGTAAAGATCCACTGTGCGGGCAATAAGACAGTCTCTCCTCCTTCACATACTAGGTACATTTTTCCCCAAATTTCTGAGAGACAAAGTCTGCAGGAAAAAAATGCAATTTTAACACACACTTGAACCATCTGAATTAATTAGGCCTATACGAATATTCCCAAAATTATACACGCGAAGATCATTTTCAAGTGCCCCACGGGTGACTTTTTGCATATTGATGCATAAGTAACGATTATTGTCATTTCAGGAGTAAAAAAAACACGAAGAAATAAAGTGACAACAAAGCTTTACAGATATAAAAGTTTATACTTTATGTGCAACGTTAACAACAAAGCTGCCGCGTTGCTTTAGCAAAAGAAGAAAGAGCACTTGGACGAACCAACCTAATCCGTTTAGGTCTCTCTCTCCTCGCACCGCAAGGTGCTGCCCACGTGATTTGTCATTTTGGATTTTGATTTCTGGTTGTGTTGAGGATTGTGTGACCTATTATTTAAAATGTCACAGACACTATATTTTTGAGTCTGGAGATGACTCGTTAAAGTATTTTGTCGGGGGCTGGTTGTTATTGGTTGCAGAAAAACAAACACGCGTTATATAAGCAAGTATAGTGGTTTCAGAATTAATTAATTAGAATTAATGAGGAGAAGGCCGAATTCAGAGGCATGTAACTTAATCAAGAAAGCAATTTACACCTCTCCCAGGGTGTGGTATGATGTATGGTTGTAGATGTAGCCCTAGGTTAATTTGGAGAGCATGGGATATCGATGGAAACAAACAATTTTAGTGGAAAATTTACAAGTTTGGTCTCAACTAAGCTTCCGTCAAAGGTCTAAAGGTCTGTTAAAGGCTGTTTTTACGGTTTGCAAAATTACATATTTTATTATCTGGAATAGTTCTAGTACCGATTAGTATTTTTTTTTTTTCTTCTCACTTTTTTAAAATCCCACTCATAGTTTATGGTACATGACCCGTTTCTGCAGCTTTTCATGGCCTTCGCTGTACCGCCAGCGGGGTCTGCGGCACCCACGTGTATCGCTAAGTGAGTCTGCCGTGTGGCTGCTCCAGAAACCTTTAAAAAGGCAGCCAACGTGGGGACACGCAGGCAGCCACGTGACAGTAAGCCGCTCTGTGGTCAGCTCCTTGGTTAAGCACACTTAGGTGAAATACCAGCCTCTTACCCGCCTTTGTGCCTTGGCAGTTTATCACCTGCAAGCGTATCCAGGCTCCACATATTGTGGGGTAGGTGGGACGCTGCACCCCCATGGAAGGACTCGTGCAGAAATTTAACAGCTCTTCATTATTTTACTCCTCAAGCGGATGTAGTGACGCTCCTCCCCCCATCAGTATTTTAGCACATGCTAGTTCAGCTGCCATCAATCATACTGTGGCACTCAGGACTATTTAGGCAGAGTACATTATTACTGGAGGGTCCAAATGTCCCGTAGTTCACAGGACATTCCTGATGCACTCTTCTGTCACTCTTTACTTAAACGTGAGGCTCCTGAGGCAGGTTCTCGGTCTGTACGGCTGTAAGGCGGTCTGTATTTATAGGTTCACGTTTATATGAGACACTCTACTATGTCTGGTGCAGAAACCCTAAAAAACACGCAGTGCGTGGTTGACCCTGTGCAGTGACTCGCCTGTAAGGCACTGGGCATCGCCAGGTCCCAGTATTCCCTGACGTGTTAGAGGTTGTCTTATGTTGCCCGTCTCTTTTGTTTGTTTTCTAGAAGTACCCCACGTCAATTTCGAGAGTCTCTGAAACCTGTTCAGTGTGTTTTTTTAACTTTTAAAGCGGCAGCTCTAAAGCGACGCCTATGATGCAACAGGCCACTGAGCGATTACCAGCGAGTGCGTGTCCCGTGGCGGGCCTTGACCTCAGAAGACGCCGCAACCTCAGCAATGACAGGTAGCAGGAGGCTCTGATTAGAATGGCCTGGATGCTTCAGCAAGACAGTGACACTGAAAGGTCACAGTCGCGACAGAGATCGCCAAAGCCCTCAGTTCCAAAAATATCTGTTTTCTCCGTGTTGCATCAGGTCCTGGCCAGTTGAACCCGGGTCTGTGTGACACTACAGATGCTAAATCTCGTGTAACTGTCCGTTCCAGGGGTCTCATCTCAAGGGCTTTCGGAAGGGGTATTTCTCAAGAATGTAATTAATAGGTTGTATTATAACAGTCGAGCAAGTAATAAATCATACTTCAGAAATAATTTCCGGAAATGTGGTTCATCGTACTGTATATATGCATGTGTTAAAGACTCTCTATTAATTTTATTTTACCGTTAATAAAATTAGGCCTAACACAGCAACCTATACAACAACCCGTACACTGTGGTTTGTGTGATTTGCTTCTCTGAGGCATTTCGTTTGCGTGCTGAGGGAATAATTCTATAAGACTGTAACTAAATCGAAACAAGAACATACTGGCGCCGGCAGGGGTGGGTGATCCAATCAAGACCGATAGAGGGGGCAGACATACAACGTACGCGTCCCTTACTTATCTTTAGTTTTCCACAAGGACAAATACTAACCGACTAACTAGGGCAAACGTCGAACATGTAGTTGCCACGTAGATGGAAGGTACCGAGAGAGAGGGGAGATGCCCAAAAGGGCTATAAGAGGGAAGAGCTGATGCAAATGATTGGGCCTCTTCCTGTACATGCTGAATGTAAGTCAGACAGATGCTCCCAGCTTGCAACCTGTTAGAGATTAAACCTGTGGTGTGCAACTACTCTTCGTCTCAATCTCTTCTCATTAACGGACCTGGCGGAGTATACCTCCAACAGTGCCTAAACCAAGAGACAGTTATTAATAAAATATTGAAAGTAACGCTGTGAGGCGCGTGTGGATTGATTACTGTGTTTTCTAGGCTAAGTAAGTGAAACGAAAACGTCTCCTGTCAGCAATGCAAGACACTGCAAAATGAGCCTGAAGTGTTTTTGTTTATTAGCTGTATAGCGTCACAACGCAGAGATCAGGTAGCGAGAGCGGTGCACCGTGAAAGAGCCTGTATCTAATGCAGGGGTTCACAAAGTGCGGGCTGCACTTACGATGTGGACCTGGACCCAGACCCTGTCCTAGAGCCAGTCGATGATGCATATTATGAATCAAGAACGTCTACATACAACTTTTAACATGGTTTGAAGAATAAAAATACAATATAGAACCACCAAATACTGTCCCGATATAACTCATAATTTTTGTTCCCATTTTTGTCATATATTGATGTCTATATCGAAGGTTATTGTTAAAGTTTATTAAATGCTGTTTTGTTGTTGAAAATTATTCCGGACCTCTGACTCTGAACAAAAACGTAAAAGTTTGTGAACCCTGATCTGAGGCATGCAGGTAGTGCCTTGGAGGGCATCCGGAACACACAGCGCTGGACCAGGCTGAGTGAGGGACAGACGCCCGCTGGCATGTGTGATGACGCTAATTCCGACCGTCTTAATCCTTAGACACCCAGCCTGGTGCTCAGGGAGGTAAATCTCATTGGTGTAATCCAGGATACCCAGAATCCTTCACGGAGGCACCCCAGAACATAAAAGCGAAAGGCAGCAGGATACGTGTGACCCCTGAAGAAAGGCTTTTGGGCAGCTGTACAGGCCCAGGCATGGACTGTAAATAAATCCACCATATAAATGAGTTGATAATGTAATCTCTCACTGAAACAGCTCTGTGACCATTTATAAAGGTCACCTCTATGCAATATACATATGAATCACAGTGCAATTAAAATTTTACTATACTTTATAAAAGCTGTTCCTGTTATTTTAGATAATATACTTTTCTGTAAATATGATAATAATAACCATTATTGCAATATACAAATTATAAGGAGCAGTAAAGCAGAGCTCAGTAAAATTGTCTGCAAATCTCGGATTCTGAAAAAATACCAGCATTTGCCTTTATAACGTCATAAAGCTCATTTAAATGGTTTGTTCCATATGAGTTCTGTTAGATCATTAGTTTGAACTCCTTCACTTTTTCTCCAGAGAGATCTTACACAAATTTGAGGTGCAATTTCTTGCCCCGTCAGCCATGGTAGATTGGCTCGCCACTGAGCCATGTTATTCCGTGCTGATGGCCACGCCGGTAGAGATTGCTATGGGTTTGGTGAAGATAAGCAGCTCCGTCTCTGGCAAATCCAGCCCAGACCATGACAGCCCCCCATCCTCCTGTGCATCGCCACATGCAGAGCTCATATTCTCACACAAACATTTTGAATTTTGACTCATCACTTGAGCAGACTGGCTTCCTTTCCAGATACACAAACCCCATTTTGAAGTATAGATAAGTACGGTTTCCCACAGGTATGCTCAAGCGTTTTACCGATAAATCAATTTTAATTCAATAAAATATATTTTTTATATAGTACCTTCAACACAGTTGCCCTAATGCATTTTAAATGGTGCTGTAAAGGGATGACAAAGAAAGATAAAACGAAAGGAAGAAAGCAACACGACAGCAGAGGAAAGGAACCAAAACTCCTGCATAAAGTTGCAGATATTAAACAATGTTGAGATGATTTGGATCGCATAAAACCATATACTATATATACAGTAAACATTGGTGCTATTTAATCTGCTAGTGTAACTACGGGCTACATCTTAAGTTTTAAAGTAATTTTTGGTCAAACAAAAATGAAGCGTAGTATCTACGCATCTTGGCTTGGGAACAACGCCCATCTTTGTCTGGGCAGCCAGTCGCACTCGCTCCGTCACCGTGGAATCTCGGGGTATCCTTTAAACTTTTCGGTGCCGTTAATTTTGCATTTTTAATATTGGAACCAAGCTGCAAATTTTCACACTGGCGGGGATCTTCCTCCACTAAGCCTCGCGAATGTGAAGAGGTGACTGCATCTGAGTCTTTGCATGTATGCGTATGTCCTGTGATGGACTTGCATCCCGTCCACAGGGAACCCGTTCCCAGTGTCCGCGTGCTCCAGTCCGCCCCATAACCCTGTACTGGATGACGGGTTAGAAGGTGGATGGACAAAAACTGTATTGGCAGTTTGCATTCATTTGAGAAATCGAATATCAATTACGTCTCTGATTTGGTCTCTGATACTAAATATAACTAATGTAGCACTGATTTCATGTGGGATATTAATAGTGTAAAAAAATAAAATACAGATTTTTTTTTACAGGGCTGGCCCAATGCATAAGCGAAATCAGTGTCTGCTTAGGGCCCGGTGGCCACTAGGGGGCGACCTCATCTGACCGGCTTGTCAGAATCGGAAGGAAGATGACAAATGACAACCAGGTTAATCAGATTTCGCTTAAAGCCTGCTTTTTAAAAAAATATATAAAAATGATCAACAGGCCCTTTCAGCCTTTTTCTTCCAAAGACACTGTCAGATTCTCAACATATCTTGATGTATGTGCTACTATTGTATTTATAATAGATTTCTGAACATGTATCAGGTGAGGGATCTGTGAGCCACATTAAACTGAGAATCCAAGGAGAAAGTGTTTGTTTGCGTGTGTGAGGGGAAGTCGGCGACTTTCCAAAGAAAAAAATGAATCTCTCTTGCCCTGTGGTGCTGACCCGATTTTGTTGATGGGCTGTATCTGCAGACTGAAACCAAACCCTCCCCTCCCTGAATGAAGACCATTATTTCTCAGGCTCATCACCTCTCAGACCCCCGCCCAACACCTGCTGTCAAAATGAGACTGAGAAGCTGCTGGAGTCACAGATCGGAGATGGACTGATGCGAAACCCACACAGCCAGAGTCATTAGCTAATGCAGGAGGCCTGCCGAAGCCCACTTGGCCAAGGTCGTTAGCTAATGCAGGAGGCCTGCTGAAGCCCACACAGCAAGGGTCGTTAGCTAATGCAGGAGGCCTGCTGAAGCCCACACAGCCAGAGTCGTTAGCTAATGCAGGAGGCCTGCTGAAGCCCACACAGCCAGAGTCATTAGCTAATGCAGGAGGCCTGCTGAAGCTCACACGGCCAAGGTCGTTAGCTAATGCAGGAGGCCTGATGAAGCCCACACAGCAAGGGTCGTTAGCTAATGCAGGAGGCCTGCTGAAGCCCACTTGGCCAAGGTCGTTAGCTAATGCAGGAGGCCTGCTGAAGCCCACACAGCCAGAGTCATTAGCTAATGCAGGAGGCCTGCTGAAGCCCACACGGCCAAGGTCGTTAGCTAATGCAGGAGGCCTGCTGAAGCCCACACAGCCAGAGTCATTAGCTAATGCAGGAGGCCTG
>JABFDZ020000084.1:223077-238359 GCA_019775955.2 Pollimyrus isidori
GGGTGACGCCCACTGTACCAGCAGGATTACCTGGTCGCCCCGGGTGACGCCCACTGTACCAGCAGGATTACCTGGTCTCCCCGGGTGACGCTCACTGTACCAGCAGGATTACCTGGTCTCCCCGGGTGACGCTCACTGTACCAGCTGGCACAGTGTGAGGGTGAGTCGTCATCGTGTCTGCTAGGCCGGGGACAGCAAAGGATACATGGCAGACAATCAAGGTGACGGCCAGGAGGACGTAGCCCACGATGGTGGTGATCAAGCCTTCGAAGTGCGAGGCTTTGACCTAGAAACACAAGAGCAGGGCCCTGAAAATCAGCTCCTATGGCATTTTAGAGGTTCACTGTTAAGGGGATGGAGGGGAAACCAGAAAACATTCATCTCCAGCTCCCTGAGCTCTGAAGAGAGGGCAAGAAAGCTCCTACCGACTGCGCTGTCAGATGCACTTTTACCTTAAGAGGTACGGGCACGTAGCTGTGGAAGCACGCGGTGCGCTATCAGGGAAAGGGGAAGGCGGGTCCACAGAGGGGTACTCACGTAGTCCTCGAATCCCAGGCCCACAACGGAGAAGTGCCCGATGTGGTAGGGGCAGAAAGCTGAAAGACAGGGGAGTCCCCATTCCAGTTACCGTGACGACGGCATCACAAAGTGGAGGCAATAGCAAGGGGCAGGGAGAGAGGAACGTACCGAACACCAGGATGAACAGCGTGTTGAGGGACACCACCCAGAAGACGTGCTCCTGCCAAGCACATCGCCACAGATTATAGCTCAGAAAGACACACTTTTATCCAAAACAATGCACACTGTTCAGAGAGTAGGGTCGGACGGTCCTTGGAGCTGGGGTCTCAAACCCCAGTCCTGGGGGGCCGGAGCCCAGGGTAGCTTAGTCTGTTCCCTGTTCCGCCATAAATGATTCAGCTCAAGAGCTGTGTGGTAATTAACACAAGCAGGTGTGTTAAATGAGGGGAAACCCAAAAATGGGCAGGGCTCTGCAACACCCTCACCCTGGAGTGTGGGTTATGGGCTTTACTCTGGGATCCCAGGGTGAGATCACTCTGCATACCCAGGGATTTGAACCATGCGACCCTCTGAATTACAGACACTGCATCCTAACCCTCTGAGCCACAAACCATCTCTATATAACGTGAAACAAATCACTGCTCTACAAGTCAACACCCCCGAGACTCAAACAGTACATACCAGGAAGACCAAGGACCCATCCAGTCCAAGCATCTGCAACATGGAGACAGAGTTACACTGTAGAGTCGCTCAGGTACCGGGTTGGCTAATCTGGAGGACAGGCTCCGAACCACTTACCCTCTCCCACGTCAGTTCCTCAGCCGCCCTGTCCCACTCCAGTGCATTCCAGTTCATGTCATCTGTGAGGAAAGACATGGCAGACCCTCTAACTGCCATTTGCAGTGAACAACAGCGCCTCGCTCACAGACGCACTGAGAAACTGCAGATATCCAATGGCCCGTGACTCACACACGCACTGCTCTGATGTGACACCCGACCCATTAAAGTGTGGTTTAATATCATATTTATCAGGGCTGTCAAAGTTAATGTGTTAGTGGTAATGTGTAAAGTCATAACACCTTAGTATTTCTTTGGTTGTGTCAACACAGTCCATCCTGACTGTAAAGAACGCTAGTGCACCAGTCGCAACCCTGCACAGAATTCCAGAATTCACAGCTAAAATCAGAACGTTCAGTTGATTGCGATTAATCACAGACAATTGTGCAATTCATTGGTTTAATCGATTCACAGCCCTAATGCTTACATTTACTGTGCAGACACTTTTTTCCAAAGCATCTAAAGAACACAGCTTAGGGCCAGCCAGTGCACCAGGAGCAGCTGGGGTCAAGGCACATGGGCTGAACAGTAAAATCACTCTGCCAACTGCAGGATTTGAAGCCACAACCCTCTGGACTGGGTACCTTGTGCACCGTTGTTGCCATCAGCGGCGTCCTCAGCTGCTGCTTCGACTTCATCGTCTGCTTCCAGCTCCTCTGCGGGGTCCCCCGGCACGTCGGGGGCTGCAGGGACCCCAGCAGCCGCAACGTTCTCAGCCGGGGGGTCAACAGGCGCCGGGGCGGGCTGGTTCTCAGCGGGTCTGTGCCCAGCACCGGGGGCCTGAGGCAACATAACCACAGTGAGGATGATAATACCAGTGTCATAACTACAGCACAGCAGCCATACAAATAATTGGAATATAATTCAATGATATCATGAATGTGAACGTCGCCCCCTGTGGCTATAACACCAAATGCAGTCAATAAATTTGCGATTAGCTCCAAGGTTAACGATCCTTCGGTCTGCAGCCTGTAGAATCTGGGTGTGCGGCTGACAGATAAAAGTGTAAACACCTCATTGGCCGGCCCTGCCACGTTATGAGGCTGCTGCTGATTCTGCTCCAGCCATTGGGGGGCGCCGCCATGGACGATCTGCTCACGCAGCCACACAAGGCTGATGAAGGCGCACAGCGTGCACGTGACCACAAAACAGCCCTGCAGGCAGTCGGCCAGCAAGTTCTCCCTGGAAAACACCAGCTGGGAATCAGCGAGCACACAGCTCGTAAGCACGGCATACACAGGGGTTCACCTCTGCCCCGGACATTCATCAAGACAAATACGTCCCCCGAGCGTGAACACAAAATGAAGCACACAAACGGGAACTTGCAGTATGGCATCTCATTCTGAATCCATAAGCATCAATATGTAATTGGTATGAATACCAACATTTTGGATAATTCTGTGCTTGTTCCCATAAAGTTGCAATTTGGGGAACGCCCTTTTCTGCTCCGGCATGGTGTGGAAAAACTTGACTGACCCACACTGAGCCCTCACCTCATCCCCATCAAACACCTTTGGGATGAATGGAGTTTGTGAGCCAGGTCTTCACATCCACCTCACCTCACAGAGGCTCTTCTGGATAAATGGGCAAAAATTCCCACGGACACACTTCAAATTTTTGTGGAAAGCCACCCCAGAAGAGAAGAAGCTGTTATAGCCGCTAAAGGGGGACCAGCTTCATATTGATGCCTGTGGATTTATAATGGGGTCTGATAAAGGTTCCATGTTGCTGTGATGGGCAGGCATCCCAGGACTCCTGTCCATATAGTGCATTTACCTCACAGGGACTGACTCTGTGTCTTTGCTCCCTGTCTAAGGCAGACTGCCAAAATGGTGCTGCAGGGTAACATGCTGCTTATTCACACCTCTCCGTTTTCAGCACCACACCGCCATCATGGCACCGAGGCTGTCGGCACAGCAGGGGCGGCGGGGCCAGCAAGGTGGGAGCGGGCCAATCGCCATGCCGACAGTGATCGGGTTATGGGCGAGGGGGAGGGAGGCACTTACGTGGACAGCATGTCCAACGGCAGGGTCAAGAGGGAGCTCACAGAGCCAGTAAACAAGCACTTGTAGATGCGACCTTTTGGAAAGGAGAGGAGAGATGGGCCTTTAGGACAAGCCGACGGACACTGAGTGCATCTCAAACAGCACAAATCAGCACTAAGCAATGAAGACTAGCAATTCAGCAAAATAAAATCTCCCAAGGAAACCTGTAACTGCTGTCACTGCGCCGAGTACTGTTAGCTAGCTATACGGATACTTTACACCGTGCCAGTGACTAGGGCTCCTGTAACTGCTGTCACTGCGCCGAGTACTGTTAGCTAGCTATACAGATACTTTACACCATGCCAGTGACTAGGGCTCCCGTAACTGCTGTCACTGCGCCGAGTACTGTTAGCTAGCTATACAGATACTTTACATCGTGCCAGTGACTAGGGCTCCCGTAACTGCTGTCACTGCACCGAGGACTGTTAGCTAGCTATGTTGATACTTAACACCGACTAGAGCTCTATTCATGGCGAGAGTATATAGGTAATAAAACAGATTAAAGAACCAAGAAGGTAGAATATTCATGAATCGCTATAAAATATTATTCATCCGTCCATTTTCTGCAGTCATGCACATGTAGGACACACAGGCGGATCCTGCTATGGCCCATATGACACCTTATACAGGTGACCTATCTCCTACCAATTTAAAGTTAATTTTGTCAGCTTTCCAATAACATATTTATGAAATCAGTCGAGTTATCAATATTTTCAACAGAGACTGCCTGCAGGCCCTGGGCCTTATGCTGCTGTGCAGGCAGAGCCTGTGAGCGTGGGCAGGGGACTCTGCAGGAGAGAAAGCCTGCCCCCTGGTGGGGGAGAGCAGGGGATCCGTTTAACACAGGGCACTTCACTTACAGGCTGTAAGGGGAACCACACCCAGCCAGGCGAAGGCCACCAGCGTGTAGTGGAACCAGTACCGGATAGCCGTGCCGATACTGGTCACGAGTCCAGCGAAGATGTCCTGGACTGGGAGCCGGGAAGGCATGTCTGGGGAATAAACTGGACAGGGAGGGTGGGAAGAAGATGCCGGAAGGCTTCAGCTTTTAGCGTTTTGCAGGAAACGGCTGCCCCCCCCCCCCGCGGACACTGTCCACCAGCCTGCGGCCCCGCAGTGCTGATACCGCACTGATGTCAGCACTGCGATCCTATAACCCAGATCATTATTTTTCAAATTAACTTCATAAACATGTTTTCAAAGAAGCCAAAGCTAAAATGTTCAGGCATTCAGCTGATAGTCTTTGGAACTGAAATATATACTTGATCCAAATGTCGTCTGCCTAATTATTTGCATGTTTTGCTATTGGAAGAATTCCAAAGGAACAAACCTTCAAACACAATAGGGAGCCAAGAGAACATCAGATGCCTGGGCACCCCACAGACGGGCTGTACCACTCAGACACTTCCGTGTTAGGAAGCACAGAAATGAGACTGATGCTCTACTACAGTAACAATTACAGGGGGGTAGTTTTCATGTCACTCCGCATTTAAAAGCAGCTATAAAATAATCCCAGAAAAAGACAGTTTCCTTTTAAAACCAGGTACAAAAAGCAAACAGTGTTTGCACAGTCAGAAAGTCATATTCAGGGCAATTTCGTACAGACAGACCTTAAGAGTAAAAAAGGAAAGTTTAACGAATGCCAGAGATCAGTGGCCAAGTGACAACCTAAAGGTACAAAAGCTACAGGAGAAACCACTGTCCCTCTGTGGAGAGCTGGAAATACTTACTGGGCGTGAAAGCAAAGCGGTGCTTGCATAATTCGCAGTACTCTTTCCTGCTGTGTTTCAGCCACTGGACCAAGCTGAAAGACAGGAGGAAGCCAGATTAAGAGTGCAGAAAAGATGCATAGGAAACTGGCAGCTTGATCTGCTGGGGGAATTCAGAACACTGCCCCTAGTGGTTATACCAGGTCACGCACAACTGATGAAAGCCTCTTTCTGAACACATGGCGAATCTCTTTCCCTGACTCTAGCCAGACAAGCTGTGAGGATGGAGGAAACAGCTGATCCCTCCTGGAAAATCAGAAACACCTGTGTGCAGAAACCGTGCAGCCAGTAGCTAGCACAACGTTAGTGGCACAGTCATAAAGAGCCGCAGCGAATGCGCAGACGCAGCTCAGCCATGCAGCTTCGCCTGAACATGCCTGCCTCTATGCTCTGCCAGTGACGCTCACAGACAGGCGAGTAGATGGGAGATCCTGCACAGCAGTGCCTCCTATTTGCCTGGCAGGCCGCAAACAGAGCGTGAACTAATAATACAGGTTCTCAAAGCCTGGGTTTACTGAGCCCTTTGTGCAGTGGTCTTTCATTACAGGGCTGCCACGTCACCAGGCTGCGCTTGCACACTGTGCATTTTTTAAAGGGACGGGCATGGTGTAAACCACCAGACTTCAGTGGGAGGTGTGGGCCGCTCTCCTCTGTGCCGAGGAGGGACAGATGATCTGTTGATTCTGCAAATGCCCAGGAAATCCATTGTTAAAGAGCCAAAGTGAGCCTATTGTGACAGACTTTGAGGAAGCAAACGACAGCAGCAAAGCCAAGCAAGAAAACAGGTCATAATTCAAAGCGTAAACCTCACAACAGGCAATAATAAGGGACTAAAGAAAGCCCACACAGATCTGATTACACAATACTGCTAGAATCTTTAATGGAATGCTGGGCCGAATGAGCTGAAAGTGCAGACTGGTGTCACTGTTTATTAAGTTAATGCAGCGTGTCTGCAGCACAGACATGCTGAGCTAACATGCTCTCCCCGCTCCGTCGGCGAGGTGCACAGTGCACAGCTCCTGTGGGCCGTGGGGCAGCCCCAGCCCGCATTAAGTAATCACACTTTATCCAGCGGATAATTGTTTCGTCCCAGTTGCGAAAAAAAAAATGCAGCCGCTTTATGAAGGAGCAAAGTGCCGCTTTCTTGTTCACAACCAGACATGCCCAGCCTGTGTCAGTGGAGAAATTGACTAATTGGCATCTAATGAGTATACTGGGTGGGACATGGGACTTTCAGATGTGGGGGCGTGTGGGAAGAGGAGCTAAAGCTGCTCACCTTCTAACGAAAACCTATTAGGACATGCTGGGCACAGGGAAACAGGATAAACTACAAGACGACACTGCAGCAGCAGAAAAGAAAATTATACAATTAAAAAGGGCACCTTACTGAACTTCATGACACATTATATGGGAATGAAACCTACAGGCACGTCTGTGCCTGTGATTGGAAGGTTGGCCGGTTCAAGCCCGACCTCAGCACGTTTGTGGGTCCTTGAGCAAGGCCCAAACCCCCAGCTCCCCAAGCACCAGAACAGGTGGCTGCCCTTCATGGCCAGGCTTGTTCTCATGGAGAGCGAGATGAGTGAGGTAAAAAAAAGAGGATTTCCCCACAGGGATCAATAAAAGTATCAATCAATCAAGAGCTCATTCCTGGCTTCCCCAGGGGGTCTCCCCGTCACCCAATGATGTGGGGGCAGGCGGTACATACCATTCTTGGTGGATAAACTTAATGCTGCCAGTGCAGACACATGGGTGGTAGAGGGGCTTGTCGGGGGTCGCTTCAGACCGGCACACCCTGCATATATCAGCTGTGAAAGGGAGGAGAGATGGCCATTGGCCCCTGCTGATGAGGACCCAGAATATCACAGGCTGAGCCAATAAAACTCTGTTATGCCACGTGGATTCATACATTCAGCGTTAATCAACTCCTTTGAACTAGAAAAATAACATTTAATAAGTAAAAAATTTAAATACATCAAAAACAGCTTGCCAAAAAAACAAACACGCAAAACAAATTAGTGACGATATTAACTGAAGATCCTCACGGAAATAAATTAAATTTGTTTGGTGGGTTACACCAGAATCACAGGGCAGGAAGAACAAACACCTCAAAACATCTTACAGTACAGTATCAGCCTAGCCACAGAAGTAGGGTGATAACGGCCAAGAGCATCCAAGCAAGTTCACATTATAAAGAAATCATGACAAGACAATACGATGAATGTAGTTTTCATCTTTTGAGTAAAGTACTTTAGTGTAAGATGGCCTGGCGGCGGAGCGGTGCCCGTATTATGGGGCCTAACCAGCCCTTAAATGGCAACTTAACAGCACCTTCCTCCCATTTGTGAGATAACTGTAGTAATAAACAGGCATCTGAGTACCCAGTTAGCTACAGTAAGCTATATTTAACTAAATTAACTAGAAACTACTTTACTTGACATTTATTCTAAGCGATTAGCCAGACAGAGGCTGATATCGGTAGCAGACTAAATATCAACAGACGCTTATTTTGGGAACAGAATATCTGCATATAGAAGGTGACATTATTACAAGTCAGTACGTAAATAAAAGTTAGCCCCCTCTGCCAACACGGTCACTATTCGACACCGCGGCATGTTAGCTAGCCGTGGAATTAGCGCAGCGCTCGTTAGCTTCGCGGCAGAACTCAATGCAATTCAGTCGATATACATGCAGTTACTTTCTATGAGATTATTAAGAAAACGACACAGATTCTGGCAGTTGTGTTTCGTGGCACTTCAGCTGCCTCGTTTATTTATAAGTAGCTAGATACCTTCTTCGGCGGCCTCCATCTTGAACGACAGCGAACTGTCCTCTTCACATCAATATAACGTGTGGAGTCTGATAATAAAAACACAATCTTAACTGAAACATCTAACCAGATGGCTAATTTGAAATGAGGGACCGGGTCCGCGGCCCTTTCTTTAACCAACTAGCCAGCTACCTAGCTAATTATTCAGACTTAGCAACGTTAGCCACTTCCGTTACAATGTGCAGCCTTATCGTCGACTCAGTCGGCGAATAATGACACCAACTCCTCGACTACCTATTCAACATGACATATCGCTATTTTGTTGGTTAGTTAACTGCAGCTAACGACTCTTTCCTCAAACCCCATCGGTACTTTGCACTAGCCTGCTAAATTGTGAAAATGCATTTGGTATCTGACAGCAATACTACAATGTTTACGACAGGCTAGTGCACATGCGCGCCAATGAGCGACGGCAGTTGGTTTGTGGATCTGTAGAAAGAAAGCAAGTAAGCTGCAACTCGTTTTCCCGGAAATGTGAAGATTTTCTAAAAGTTTATAACATGCCGATGAGTCTGGTGCTTGTGCTAGGTTGTCAGTATATGTATAAACAAGTTATTTATTAACTTCATTAATATTCTACTCATATATATAACATATATAGGGGCCACTAGATAATTGCATTCAACTACATTTTTAGGTTTCTTTTGGCCATGTTGTCCCAATAAGTGACATAGCTTTTTATGTGTACTCTTATGTACTGTAAAACGTGCTTAACAGATCACTCTTCGATCGAGTAAAATACAGGCTGTTCCATAAACATCACGTGAATCACTCTAAGGTGATTTATCTCTACATAACATACCCGATTGACTAAAACAAGTCAGACTGTGAAACTAAGATAGTGTATTCCATATTTTATAATACAGGAAATAGCTATAACTGTGTAATATCTATATTATCTCTGCTTAATAGTTGGTGTCGTAATGTGCGGCGCCGTGGCTTAGTTGGTTAAAGCGCCTGTCTAGTAAACAGGAGATCCTGGGTTCGAATCCCAGCGGTGCCTTTTTTCCCTTTCCTGCTGAGTTGTTGCTTTTTTACTTTTTTTGTACTTTAATAAACTCTGTCGATGACAATGATGAAAAGCAATAAATACAAAATGTATAATCCAGGTATGTAATAAAAAGTAGTGGGACACACCTCTTAATCACTGAATTCTGTTACTTCATTCAGAGGCATTGCTACAGGTCTGAATGTTTTTTTTTTCTTATTTTAAGAGAGGTGTATAAAATCAGGCACCGAATTGTGCAGTCAGGTGTAAAAACATTTGTTCTGAAGAGCTCACTGAATTTAAGTGTGGTGCTGTCATAGGATGACACCCTTGCAATAAAGCAATTAATGAAATTTCTTCCCTGCTAGTTACTCCGTGTTTAACTGTAAGTGGGATCATTGCAAAGTGGAAGCATGTGGAAGAGCAACAGAACCTAAGTCGTAAGGTGGGAGCCCATGTAAAACAACAGAGCAGAGTTGCCTCATGCTTAAGCTCATTTTACTTTAAAGTCGCCAACGCTTTGTTGATTCAGTAACTGCAGAGCCTTACATCACCAAGCATAATGCAAAGTGTCGGATGCAGTGCTGTAAAGGACACCGCCACTGGACTCTGGAGCAGTGTTCTTTGGAGTGATAAACCATGCTTCTTTACCTGGCAGTCCAATGGATGAGTCCAGGTTTGGTGGTTGCTAGGAGAAAAAGTACTTGCCTGAATGCATTGTGCTTGGACTAGATCACTTAGGTCCAGTGAAAGGAACTCAATGCTTCAGCATACCATGTTATTCTGGACAAGTCTATGCTTCGGTCTTTGTGGAAACAGTTTGGGAAGGTCCTGTTCTGTTCCAGCATGACTGTGCCCCAGTGCACAAAGTGCGGCAATAAAGACATGTTGCGCAAGTTTGGTGTGGAAGAACTGACGTACACAGGGCTCTGATCTAAAACCCATCAAACACCTTTGGGATGAAAAAGGATGGAGTTTACAAGCCCGGCCTTCACATCCAACATCAGTGCCTGACCTCATAGATGCTCTTCTGGGTAAATGGGCAAAAATTCCCACAGACACACTCCAAATTCTAGTGGAAAGTCTCCCCAGAAGAGAAGCAACTGGATAGCCGCTAAGGGGAGACCAGCTCCATACCGATGCCTATGGATTTAGAATGGGGTCTGATAAAGGTTCCAGTGGGTGTAATGGGCAGGTGTCTCAGTACATTTGTCCATATAATGTAGGCTTATTCATGGAAAATAAGTTATACAATGTTTTTATTTAGACTGTGTTGCTAAAGTAATTGTCAATTACACTTGCACTTTGTTGTAAATCTATATATTGTGTTGTCCAAAGTAACTTTTTCGTAATTTCCTGCATGTTCTACATACTGGCAAGTTAGGCATGAAAAAACAGGGAAGAAAATTTAAACATGCTCACATTAACATATCCCATATAAATGTCTGTTTAGCAAAAATAAAGAACAGAAAACTACTGAATAAAAGTCCGGTTTTGTTATTTCCAAATTTTGCTGTGCATTAAAATGTAACCTTTACAGAGAATGTGAATTTTGGCCCCAGCTGCCAACTCCTAACAGAATGTTGTAAAATCTGAGTCTCGCATTTTTAGATGGCAGCCATTTTCACAGACGTATCGGACTCAGCGTAAGACTCTGATATGTAAATACACAGTGCTTTTTAGCCAAACACACAAACTTGTTCTACGATACTGATTTTTATTAATTCATAAGGTTGGTGCCCCAGCTCTTCACAGTGAATAGAGCCAAAAAATGGAAAAACTGTCCAATAACCTATGCAGATGTAATTCAGAAATAAAAGCAGAATGAAAGATGCTGTAGAGCAGTGCAATATGATGCCAACTTAACCAAATGATAAATTAAAAAAAAAAAAAAATCAAAGCCAATATGCCAAAAGTGATTTATGACGTCTGTTTATTTCTGAACTCCATAGAATTACAGTTTGGAAGGTTAGCATGGTGGGAATAAATAACTGTCCTCCTAACTGGACATGGTGACGCCCAGCGACGGGCGGCAGACATGGCAGAGGGAGACGCAGCATTAATCCTCCGACTCGCCCGGGTTCCTGATGTCGTCGATCTTCAGGATCATCTTCACCACCTGCGTGGCCAGAGAAATCTGCTGCTTCTTGCCCATCAGCGTCTCGATCACGTGCTGCTGCTTCATGTCTGGGGGAACGTGCCAGGAGGATCAGTGGCTGAATACAGGCCGCATGCATTTTAACTGGGAGCTGCAGGACACTTCAGTCTGCTTCAGCTCATTCTATGGTAACAGTAACAAAATTACCACAGAATCCAAGTACAGTTTCAGAAGAACTGACTTTCTTTGCTTGATATCAGGTTCTCTCTCACTGTCCTATTACTCTGCAGAGGGTTACACCCTTTCACTAATTGCATGATATTTGGGTAACTGCAGACTTGCCTGTTATTTTCAGAGTGGCAAAAATGCAGGACCATTCTGTCAAAAACAAAACCTGAGCCTTATTAGCTGGTGTTTGTCACCTCAGCAGCTAAAAGGTCCACCTGGGAGTATCACTGCATTAGTGTGTTGCATCACCCCCATCCCTGCGGTGACAAGTTCACGCACCATTGGTGCCCTGATGCAGGCAGTCGATTCCCAGCGCTGGATTGTTCTCCTTCACCTGTCTGGCACGGACCTCTGTCATGGTCTGAATGGGGCTCATTCCGCTGTTCTCTGCTAGGGCCATAGGGATGATCTCCAGTGCGTCGGCGAACGCTCTCATGGCGTACTGCTCTAAGGAGGGGCACTGCAGAGCGAGACATCGTGGTACATGCTTAAATGGGGCTCAGATCTGGAAAGAATGAGGGAGCTTCCCCGAAAGCCCCTGACCCAACAACCTCCTGCGGTCAAGCACAGATTAACGTGCAGAGCCGGGCGCGCGGGGGGCCACTGGGTGTGCGGGGGGCCATTGGGCGCGTGCCTGCTGCCTCATACCTTGTCAGCGGCTTGGTTGACGGCGAGGGCGCAGGCGATCTCAGAAGCTCCACCTCCGTACACGACGCGGTTGTCGCGTACCAGGTTACGGATGACGCAGAGGGCGTCGTGGAGGGCGCGCTTGGCTTCCTCAATGATCTGCCCCAAAGACAGACACACACACACACACTCAGCATCAGATAACAGCTAGAACTCATTCAAATGTGTGCCTGTTCAAATCAAACAAGGTATTCGCAAGTCATGGGAGGGGAATTAATTAGAAAGTAGTTTAAGGAGCATCTGACTGAACGGAGTGACGCCGCCTTACCATCTTGTTGCCGCCCCTGATGAAGATGGTGACAGCCCTGCTGTTCTTGCATTCCTCTATCACCAGCATGTGGTCCTTGGTGGTGCCGAAGCAGATCTCCTTCACCAGCCCCGCGGTGCCCAGCTTCTCCGGGGTCAGCTCGCAGAAGCGGGGCACGATGCGGCCGCCCGTGGCGATGGCAATCAACTGCAACCCGGCAGCAGCCTCCATTGGTCAAGCAGCTTAAGCTAAAACCACCCGTCTGCATGCATATCTTTGTGGGGACTCCATTCATCTGGGGCAAAACCCTAATCCCAACAAGGAGGTCCTTAACCCTACCCAGCCCTAACCCCGACCATAAGTAACCACACAAAATACAAGACTTTTGGCATTTTTACTTTTTTGACTGCAGTCACAAATTTTTATAAAATTGAGGTTCCCCTCGTGGGGACGTCCAAACAAGGTAAAAAGTCACAAGTTTTTATACAATATAGGGACATTTGGTCCTCATAATGTAACACAAACATGAATCCCCCACCAGTTGTCGTGTGCACGAGACCCCCGCCCTGTGTGATCTGCACTCACCTCGATCTCGGGGCCCCCCACCCAGCGCACGGCAGGAAGCTCGCTCTGCAGCAGCAGGTGGTTGGCCTCGTCGTCGAAGCCCCACTGACAGATGGCCAGGTTTGCGCCGTTCTCCTTCACCTGCGCACCGCACCGAGACACTGACGTCAGCTCCGGGGAGACCCCCTCCCAGCTCTAACCCCAGACCACCCCGACCGAGGGGGTCACGCTTCCAAAAGGACACGACGCAAACCCATGCCGACCTGCCGGATCATCTCTTCAAATTTCTCCTTCTCGTACTTCTGCAGGGCTCGGTAGTCCTCCACGGACGTCACGTCCAGCTTGTGCTTCGTCTTGGGTTTGGGCGGCTCAAACGGGCAGGTGAGGATGGCGATTTTCACGTCCTTCAAAACCTAAAATAAACAGTACATTAACAAAATTAAAATTACAATAATAAAATTACACCAGGGAAGCAACATTTTGGTTTGTTTTTTGCCAGTATTCAACATGTCGATATTTTTCAACTAATTCTGGCCACCAAATATATACACACTTGGCTAAGACATTCCCTAGCTTTGTCAGATATGACTGACGGGCTGCGGACAGGTTTTGACAGGCGCTGTATTTTCAGAAGGTCTTCATGCTCTTCAGGATGACGACTTAAGATGGTTAACTGAATCGATAGTGATAAATCACTGGTGCTTTATAAGCTTTGCAAATAGCAATTTTATGTTACAGACACTCCAAAATGCGTCCATACAGCAGACATGGTGAAGCTTGTTGCTGGTGCCCAGTGTTGTTATGGATGTCACCTTATCAGCCAGGCTCATCGGTACAAATTTTCATATCACCCGATGCCGATTTTATCTTTTAAATCGGCCAATACGTTGTCATGCCGATATAATCACGCGTCCCTGAACTGCCCCTTGTCACACGCCCCTCCCATCTGTGGTGGAGCCCACCTTGGGCATCTGTGGGTGGCTGAACTCCTTGTCCACGATGACGCCCTTGATCAGTTGCGTATCCTCCAGCTTCCCGCCCACTTTGCCCTCCATCTTGATGAGCTCGAAGTCGACATCTTTCCTTTCCATGTCCGCCACGGTCAGAATGGCGTTGACGGCAATTTCGGCCATCTGCCTGTGGCAGCGATTGATCCTGTGGGACGGCAGAGTGAGAAAGTTAGAAAGGGATGAACATGCACAGCTACCTTCTCCCAGATGAGGTAAACAATCAGTCTTACACTTTGGACCCAAGCGTTGTCATGGCTGTCTGGATGAGAGGCTCTGTGTTATTGGGGTCCACCAGGAAGCTGTCGCCGATCTTATCCAGCTGCTTGATGGCGATGCGGGCTGCCTGGTCGTAGCCATCGGCGATGCGGATCGGGTGGATCCCTCGGTCGAGCAGCTGCTCAGCTTGCTCCAGAAGGGTGCCGGCAAGTACTGAACAGAGAGAGAGCACGCCAGCGAGTCAGAAGGCTGACTGAAGCAGACTGACATGGGGCATCGGGTGTCAGAACTTCAGTGGCAGGCAATTTCACCTCTCATGCCTGAACGTTGCTTATTCCAAACATTACAGTGGGTACAGAAAGTATTCCGACCCCCTACAATCTTCCGCTCTTATATTGCAGCCATTTGCAAAAATCATTTAAAATGTAATGTACACACAGCACCCCATATTGACAGACAAAAAAAAAGAAATATGAAAATGAAATTTTTGCATATTTATTAAACAAGAAAAACTGAAATATCACATGGTCGTAAGTATTCAGACCCTTTGCTGAGACACTCATATTTAACTCAGGTGCTTTCCGTTTCGTCTGATCATCCTTCATTCATTCGAGTCCAGCTGTGTTTGATTATACTGATTGGACTTGGTTAGGAAAGCCACACACCCGTCAATGTAACACCTTACAGCTCACAATACATGTCAGAGCAAATGAGAATAATGAGGTCAAAGGAACTGCCTGAAGAGCTCAGAGACAGAATTGTGGCAAGGCACAGATCTGGCCAAGGTTACAAAAAAAATTCTGCTGTACTTAAGGTTCCCAAGAGCACAGTGGCCTCCATAATACTTAAATGGAAGATGTTTGGGACGACCAGAACCCTTTCTAGAGCTGGCCGTCCGACCAAGCTGAGCTACCGGGGGAGAAGAGCCTTGGTGGGAGAGGTAAAGAAGAACCCAAAGATCACTTTGGCTGAGCTTCAGAAATACAGTCAGGAGATGCAGAAAGTCAACCAACACTGCAGCCCTCCACCAGTCAGGCTTTATAGCAGAATGGCCTGTCGGAAGCCTCTCCTCAGTGCAAGACACATGACAGCTCGCATGGAGTTTGTTAAGACACCTGAAGGACTCAGATGGTGAGGAATAAGATTCTCTGGTCTGATGAGACCAAGAGAGAACTTTTTGGCCTTAATTCTAAGCGGTATGTGTGGAGACAATCAGGCACTGCTCATCACTTGTCCAATACAGT
>JABFDZ020000084.1:378248-388480 GCA_019775955.2 Pollimyrus isidori
ATAAGGAGAGGGAAAAGCTGCCTCATTATAGAGCATCGATAAGGAGAGGGAGAAGCTGCCTCATTATAGAGCATCGACAAGAAGAGGGAGAAACCTGCCTCATTATAGAACTTCGATGAGGAGAGGGAGAAGCTGCCTCATTATAGAACTTCGATGAGGAGCAGGAGATGCTGCCTCACTATAGAGCATCGATAAGGACAGGGAGAAGCTGCCTCATTATAGAAATTCGATAAGTAGAGGGAGAAGCTGCCTGATTATAGAAATTTGATAAGGAGAGGGAGAAACTGCCTCATTATAGAGCATCGACAAGGAGACGGAGAAGCTGCACTCAGCCACCAATCGACCTGCATTTAAGCCAGCTCACCTGAGATGAAGTTGGAGTCAGACACACAGGGTCGGGACTCTGTGCTGTTCCCCAGGCACTGGATTCCGGTGGGGAAGAGGATGTCACAGCGACGGATGCGCAGCTGGGAACCTGCAGAGTCACACTGGGACCACTGGGACCACTCGGACCAGCTTTCTGGGGGATTACAAAGGGCAGGCCGCCTGCTTGACTGATGTAGAGAAATGTCATGTCACAGTATGGTTCATTTTGCTGAGAAATTACCAGACATAGGCAGTCAGCTTTAGGTGAATTGAGATTAAAGTCCTTTGTGACAACAATTCATAAGTACAGCTTTTATATTCATTTCACGGGTTTATGCAATTTCACCTCCTACTGTCCTCCTATTCCTAGTAAATCGCTAAACTTGCTTTTTAATCATCCACACTCAGGGGTCTCAGATGTCAGAGCTATCATTTCGATTTTAATTTACATTTTTTGACAGAAAAGGCAGCAATCAACTGTCTAAAGAAATCAAGTGGATGGTTATTTTCTAAAGTGCTTCTGTAGCAAAGGGACTGACTGTAGCATGATTACATTACAGAACCTTGACTATGGATTTAGGGACTGCAGTCTTTAGCTGATTCACAGCTTGTGCTTTGCTGTGTTATGCGGACTGGGCAGGGTATACCGTGTTACCTGGGCAGGGTATACCGTGTTACCTGGGCAGGGCTGAGTGTTACACAGAGCTTCCTCGGTGTGCAGACCGAGGCAGATGTCCCCCCCGTTGGCAGGCGGGGGGTTGCTGCAGGTGCGAGTGCGCATGTAGTGTCCTCCCCCGCAGGTGACGGAGCACCGGGACCAGGGAGACCAGCAGGCCCAGCTCCCATCCACTGCGGAGGGAACCACAGCGCCGAGGGGGTTTAGATACACGCCAGCCAAACTACCCTCACCTCTGCCCCCGCACACGAAGAACTTCAGAGCAGTGTCATTGTTTCCCATAATTACGAGTAATTGCCTTTAAATTGTTCAACTGGCTCATGGTTATGTAAGCGACACAGATTAAAAAAAACTTAAAAAAACATGATTATGTCACAGACAGACCATATATCACTGCTTTGGCTAGAAAAAGTGAGACTGCTTTGCTTTCTGTGGTTTGTTATAAAGGTTGAGCCATGGTTATGTGTATGTGGCAGAGGATTCTGGGATACTGTGGCTGGCCTATCCTCGATAGCTTTCAGCTCGGAGGCTAAGCCATGGCTATGTGTGTGTGGCAGAGGATTCTGGGATACGCTGGTTGGTCTCAATAGCTCTCAGCTCAGATTATACCTCACCCCCCACGCACCTGTCCATATTAATCAGTTCTGACAATTCCCGCAACCGAGGCAGAAGCAGGAAAACTGGGAACAAGGCGCGGATCTGTTAAGCATTTCTGTCAGCCAGACAATGATAAGTGGACTGGGAGTCCATCCCAACTGCTCAGGCGGCAAACAAGGCCAGTAGCAAACCCAGCGAGTTACAGGTCTGAAGATATCATGATACCAAGCCAATAAACCTGAACAGATGTCCTTTCTTTTGAAAATTCTAACTGGCCTAATTGAACTGGTACAGCTCTCTCGGGCTGAACCAACCAAATGATCTGTTATTAATTAAATCTGTCAAAAACTCATTTAAAAAAGAAAAGTAAATGTACATATACAAGTTGCAATGACTTGAATAGTCTGGGAAGGATAAAGCACATGTGATTTAATACCGCTCCTAAAATTTTCAAAAATATGGTGATAATTACACAAATATATTGTACATTTTACATGTGTCCCAAACTATAAATGGTAACCATATTACATGTCACAGCTCTGTCTTTGAAGTATACACATGTAGACATATAAAAAGAAAGAAAAGTCCTTTTTTGGACAGGAAGTGATGTAGACAGAGAATGAAAGAGCAGCTCTGATTTGGACAGGAAGTGATGCGGATAGAGAGAGAGAGCAGCTCTGATTTGGGCAGGAAGTGATGTAGACAGAGAGAGAGAAAGAGCAGGTCTGATTTGGACAGGAAGTGATGCGGATAGAGAGAGAGCAGTTCTGATTTGGGCAGGCAGTGATGTCGATAGAGAGAGAGCAGCTCTGATTTGGGCAGGAAGTGATGCAGACAGACAGACAGAGGCTTTGTGACCTGGGCAGGGGGCGATGTTGCATTCTTGATACTCAAGGGCATGGCCCAGGCAGGGGACGCCACCATGGCGTGGCTCAGGGCTGCTGCAGACTCGCTTTCGACTCCGGGTACCGCCACTGCAGTCACGGCTGCACTGGGACCAGGGCCCCCAGGGCGACCAGCCTCCATTCAGAGCATGGGCTGACAGCCGGCCGGAACGCAGGGGGTCTCCTGAAGGAAAGGGGGGTCGAGAGGTACGGTGTAGGTAGGACACGGAAGCTGGCAATTAGTGTCTAGTGATTCATTACAGTAAATGTCACAAATAACCACCAGTAATTAGTGACAGTCAGACACAATGAGTACAGAAAGTCTGTATTCAAAAAGACAGTGGTACCTTGGAAGACAAACTTAATGCATTCCAGAAGGATAGTTGAGTTGCTCAAGGTCTAAGTCGAATTTCCCCATAAGAAATAATGTTAAAGGAATTTCATATGTTCCAGAGCCCCAAATAATTGCCGATTTAAACCTAACTATCTACACAACTAATAGACATATGAAAAGCACACATATAAAAACAATAAACCAGAAAATAAATGGCAATTTATGAGCATTTACCAGTATTGAGGTGAGCTGATGACAAACAGGAGGGGGTCGAGGAGGAGGGATGGAGGGGTTTTTGTTTGGAAGGGGGGAACGCATCTCGATCCGTACAAGTCTTAGCAGGGGCAGTTGAGTTCCAAGATTTTGGTTGAGGTACAAGATGAAAAAAAAATCCAACAGACCCATTTCATGTGTGACTTGGTGCCGCTATGACGCGTCTGATTTCTGCTCCACTTTGTCACAAACAGTTCGCATGAAGGGTTAGGGTTAGGGTCAACCCAGCATCAGTCATTAAGCTGATATCGATTTAAATCCCAGAGAGGCTGCACATTCATACAAGAAACAAAACAGAGCGAACTCACAATTACAGTAGTCAGCTTGTGTGCAATACACAGCCCCAGGGGGCCAAACTCCTTATTTGCTGAGAAAAGCCTGCTGCACCACAGGCTCACTGCCCCCACCCGGTAATCTGTGCATCTCCCACAGTCCAGCAAAAGTCTCCAATGGAAAATTCTCCCAGACTTAGCTGCCTGTGTCCTGAAACTACTAGCTGCTGCCTTCCACTTAAACAGGAGCAGTCTGTCCTATGGAAAATACACTGAACATGCCTCAGATGTTCTAACAGGTTAAAAGACTCTAACAGGTTGCTGTGGCAGAATGCAAAAGCTGCAACAGAATGAGAAGCCAACCTAGATGCTACAGAAAATCTAGAAAAAAAGTATAAATAAGTCCAAGTATCTTCTTATGCGTGTCTTAAAAAAGGATGCCAGAGATAATGTGCAACTAAGTCGTCGTTACAATCCTCCTTTAAGGCTCTGCCATTGCTGGGGACTCGGGGGCAAAGATGACACAAAAAGCCAACGGCAAAAAGTCTGTCTAATTCAGCAAATTGCTCAGCAAAGCAGATGTAAGCATGATGTAATGCGGGGGCCAGCCAATCAGAGACAGACAGAGTTGTGTGTTGACAGTCACACTCTGATGTGGCCCACTGTGAAATATGAAGGAATCGGTCAAGCCAGAACAACTGGAATTAAGCTGACAGTGCCAATAATTGGGTTCCTTGGAGAATCTGAAACCTCAGCTTTTAGTAAAACATACGGGGCGTCATCCCTGTGAGCGAAGCGCTAAGGTCAAACTCAACTTCTGCTGAACTACCACTGAAACCCAGGAAGACCTGGGACGCAAAGGTGAAGCTGTACAATATGTGTCCTCCACTCATTCCTGTATGGTTGGGGGGGTAATGAAGGACCCCAGAAGGGGGAATCAGGGCTGGCACATGGGGGGGGGGGCGGGGCTGCGGGGGCTGCTTGAGCACCTGCCCTTTTGCAAAGTGCCCTACCATCTTATAGAGATGCAGGCTTTAGAAGATGGTCAGCACATGGACTTCCTAACGAAACATGCAGAGTGGAATAATGATGAGTCAGACCAACACAACACAGGGGAAAGAGAAATGGGAATCTGACATGAATACAGATATACCTCAGGACATATGGGCAGAAATATGTACTGAAGCACATTTAGATACTAACTCAAATATATGGAAGATAATTATTTGGCGTCCTGTGTGCCCCTCATGCAAAATTTACCAAAATGTACCCAGCAGATTAAATACTAGTGGTGGACAAAATGGCACTTCATCTTGTCTGTTACTCTGAATGTATTTTTCTATTTGCTGTGTTTTTTGGCCTCACCAGATGGCACTCTCGGCTTGCTTTGTGCCCTTTCCAGAGAGCACCATCTAGTGGGATCAGAAAATACAGCAAATGGTTCATCAATCCATCTATCCATCCATCCATCTACCGTACCCACTTGTCCTACGCAGGGTCCAGAGCCCATCCCGGAGGCTACAGGCGCAAGGCAGGGAACAACTCAGGATGGGGCGTCAACCCGTCAAGAGGAACACGGTAAATAGTGTCATTTTGTCCATCACTAGTAAATCCAGAACATAGACAATCAGGTCAAGTTTACCTGCCCCTCGACAGATCTCTGTACGGCTGTGAGCCAACGTGCTTCGCACTTAGGCTGCATATCAGTCTCAATGCTGGGCTGTCATAAAAAGTCATGCAACACAGGCTTTGCGCCAGAGAAGGTGACGGGAGCCACCCAAGGTGGGCCAGGCTGCAGGATGATTAGATCAGCCATAAGCAGGGAGCTCAGCTCAGAACCTTCCCCACTATCATGCCCATAACAGAAGTGTGACTCTGATTTCCTCACAGCTTAGCCGTCCTTCACGCTGCAAACTCCAGTGATCTAATTATGCGCTGATCGGAATGGATTGTGACAACTGCGGCTGGGTAATAATGAGCAACTATCCAAAAACAACCCAGGCAGGTGGAGATCACCGCAGTGTAACTCGCGGGAACTGCAAGGCCAGCAAAACAGCAGGTACAATGCCAAGCCAAGCTGGAAATAACCACCGAGGGACGAATCATGTCCCCTTTATGAGAAACGCTTGGAGGAGCATATAAAGCAATCAAGTCCGCCTACAGCAAGGGCTGCTCGCGATCACAAGCACTGTCTTCTTCGCATAACGTGCATGGTGCCTGAAATATGCTTATGTCACCATCGCTGAGGCCCACAGAAACATCAGAAAATGGAGAACGGGGCTTAATTGTGGAATGGAGAGAGGGGGAACAGGAGGTACGTAGACCTCAAACCTCCGAGACGTCCTGGAGGGCCAGTTACTCAGCTGCACGCTCACCTGTTTCCCAGAGCCTTTCAGATCGATGGCTTGAAGTCTAAAACTGTGAAAACTGTTGCAAACTCTTTCTGACAAGACAGCACATTTAGAGAACAATGTGTGAGTGCGGTTTCCAGAAAAAAAAGGCAACGAAGCCAATATGGATGCAAACCCGAAATCAGATCTGTTAATTTTCCATGTCAGTTGTCTGAATCAAGCAGTTCTGACAGGAAGTGAGCTGTGGAGACTTCCTGCAGTTTCACCTGCAATGTAATGGTGTCTGGAGAAGACCAAAGAAGGTCAAACGTCCCACCTTCAGTGGAGCAGCCTGTGGATCCATCCTTGGAGCAGTAACGCATCTCCACCCTCTGCCGGCCCACCTCCAGCAGGCCGGGGTCCGGTACCCGAGCCCGACACGTGTGCCGGAAACGCTGCTCGTAATGGCCGCCGCTGTCTGAGATGTTGACGGGACTCCACGGCGTCCAGGGCGTGGTCTTCTTCAGGTCGGGGCAGGGGAGCAGGTTACAGGACTGGTACTCCTGAGCAAGGTGTAAAGGTGCAATAACATTCAGCTGTATCACACACAGCACGAGATTTAGGAAAATAGAGTACGGACAAACATCGCACTGATGAAAAAGACAAGCGGGAAAAAAGGAGATAATTAAAAAAGGCTAAATTTACAGTGGTACAGGTTTGAGTAGTATCTTCCATATTCATGTCACTGTGAGGAACTTCATATGAGCACTGCGGTAGCTAATGAAAGTTCAGGATCCTGTGAAATATTATCACCTCCACTAAATGAAGTAGATCCATTGTTGGGACATAAAAACACGTATAGAGTAAAGGGGAGAGGGGCAAAGAGCAAGATATGTCCTCTTAGTGGATTAGAGTAAGCCAGTGTTTCCCAGCCCGGTGCTCAGAGACCTCCAGACGGTCCGGTAGGGAGCAAAAATGTGGACTACCTGGCAGGGAGCTGGGAGGAAGCAAAAATGTAGACTGACTAGGGGGATCCCTGAGGACCGGATTGGGAAACACTGGGATAGGTGATACATGTGGATGATCCATTCAATCAGCTGTGTTATGATACCGTCATTCTCAGAGGATGTATGAAGGCACAGAGCATCTCAATTAGCTGGTTGAAACAACATCATGGTATGGACTTTTACTTGCTGGACCTGAAGCACCACCTCTGCTCTTAGATCCGTTTCCATGTTTTACCTATTGCAGTCAGGCACCCTCTTGTGCTGAACGGTCTTGTCTTTAGATCAGACGCTGAGGGCAGAATGTGAAGAGACATAAGCTCGTGGCTGAACAGGTTCGGCAGAAAAATCAATCCATCACCGCAGATTACGATGGATGAAATGATGTCTAATTGGTTAACATCGTTAACGTGATCCGCGTCATTAATGGATTATAGCCAGGAGTGATAGATGGCTTTCACTCCCAAATGCCCCAAGTTATCCATGCCCATGATTGATAATCTTGCTCATGTTAAGTTAAATGCAGTGTTGATGTTGGCTGATCATCACTGATGCACCATCAATTCTTTTTGAATAAATTCCTCATTACTAATATGAGGAGGAGTGTACAGTTCGCCATATTAATCACCATTCACAATGACATTTTCCATATAAATAACCCATTCAAAAAATATTGGTTTATTTTATTATTTTAAAGTTGCTTTTTAGAAAGTAACAGGTAAAGTACAAATAGTGACTGTACAGACTGTAAAGTGTATTAAACAGCCTAGATCACATTAACCAGAGTGAGATTAAAAAACTTTTTTAAAAACTTTAAGTTCCTTGTTGCATAATTTCAGCATGGCTGATTGTTAAACTGTGGCTACATTGGCTGAACTGCGACATGGGAAAATTACATAAATTAATAAACTTTAGAAACAAAATTAAAATGTAATGCTGGCCCTCATACTGGAACTGCTATTTTCTTCCTCTTTATTTATTGAAACAGCTTAGAGGTGTGAATGAGAGAGAAAGGGAATATCTTTCTTTATTAAATCTTACAGCTTGCTCTTAGATTTATGAAAGGGGGCCTGAGACTGTCCTTTCTAATAGTCTTGCCCCCAGAGCTTAGCTCTGCACTCCCCCAAACTGCAGGCGAAGCCTCTGCGATATAGCCATGCTGAAACATCAAGGCTCGCCAGGGGAAAAAAATCAGTTTGCTTTTATGAAAAACGTGTTGTGCAATCATATCAGCTGAAACACTTAATGTCTGTAAGGGTGATTATGAAGCAGCTAAATGCATTCTAATAAGAAGTGCATGGGTTTCAGTGTCAATAAATGTCTAATAGCAATGTGTAGTACTACAATTTATTGATTTTCCAGACTGTAATCAATAACATATGTATATAATGCATCTGTTTGTGTGTTCACTTTATTTGTGCTGCATGAATACAATCTGTTTCCAGGTATACTTCACTCTACAGAGTTGCACAATGGGTTGACCAACAGGTGGCAGCAATTTGTTGAGAATCGTAGCAAAATGGCACTCGCCACACAGTACCAGCCTACTCTATTCACAGTGTGACAAGCCTGACGTTCAAATAATATTTGCTTAACTAATTAAACAAGAACTCGTGCTGCAGGCAGTAATATGCAGTCATTGTTTTCTTCAGTCTAAACTAACAGTGCAATCTGTTTTGCTTAGCAGCCCGTTAATCTTCTTATTAACGGTACCGGCAAAAAACTGCGTTCCACCGCATCAGAAATCAGAAAAATGTGTGTTTTTTTAAGTTTTCTACGCTTCCAAATAAACCCAATATTTTATAGGCAAAAAAATCCAGTAGAAAACTATAGAAACGTGGCTTGTTCTTTGTGGGAAAACGAATTGGATATAATGAAATTCCCCGGGACGCTTCCCCGCACATTAGTGCGTGGTTACATTACCACTAAATGTTAACGCGCAGCCACGTCAGCCGGCCAGCTGTGCGCGCTTATGGCGCGCGGCGTCCCAGCTGTGTCCGCTCCAAGCACGCGTTCCTTCTCGTGCCAGAGTCGCCGCACGCTACCGTCAACCCGCCTTTAATCGCCACGCTCACTCATTCTGGGCTGACTTTGTTAAAGTTTTCTTCCATGGAACTCACGCCTGCAATAGAGGGGGAGAAACACAATTCCTCTCTTGAATGGGGGGGAAAAAAGCCCTTTTTCTGCCACATGAAGACACCCCCAGGCAGAGCCGGAGGCAGGTGGCTGCTCGGTCTATCAGCGGCCCTTGTTGATTTGCGGATGAGGAGGTAGCATCCTTTGGCCCGTTTAACATAATCGCATCCGTCCTGGCAGTGCGGTCAGCAGGAACGTGCTGCCAGGGATGGCCCTTCCCGAAACAAACCAGCGAGTCTTTCGCTGAGGATCGGTCTCTGAGGACATCCGTGAAAAGCTACGTGTCGGAGAGGAGTTCCAAGCTCGGTACATTCACTCTCGCTGGAGCCACGGCCAAAGCCAGAACAAAGGATCTACTCTGCGTTTGGTCACTTCAGAATCAAAGAGGGAAGTCAAAGAAACTCGGCAAACGAAGATGGATTTACAGATATACTGTATTATCGGACAAAAGCAAATCTAAGAAATACAAATTTCACTCAAATTGACATTAAAAAAAACACCATTTACTACCGGATTATTGTAAATATTTGCATACATTCCTGCTTAAGTAGTGTGTGGTGTGGTGAAAATGGAATAGAAATGTCTCAAGATTATTAAAAATTTCGGTTCTGAGTTGTGGGTAAAACAAGAATCAGAAGGTCCAAAGGTTCCAAATAGTTTAAACTTCTAATAGTAAAATCCCATTCAATCCCATTTCAGTAGCACTTTGCAGACAGCTTAACTGGCATTTCCCCCTCTCCCCTACAATCTGGGCCACTGCTAGCTGCTAGGCATCTGGTTCATTTAAATACACACAGTAACTAATGCCCAAATATGTGATCGCAAAAGGTGGATTGTTAACAGGGGCTGCCAGGGCAAAATGAGGATGCCGGCCAATGAGAGGCAGGCACAGAGAGCGCTGCCCTATCATTGGGTGATCTATTGAACACACATCTTACTCTTAACAAGATCAAGTCTTCAGGTCATCAATCACCTGATCACCTGATGCTAAACAGCTGCTCCAACTGCAGAAAACAGTGCGTTTTGGATTTTCCCAAGGAAGGAGACTGAAACTTATGTTCAGTAATATCCCAGAATAGTAACTGCACTATCACATCTGGATAACTGTTTGTCAAGACAGATGGGCAATCCCAAAAATCTAACAGCACTATCACTTATATATCACTTAAGACCAGAGTTACCCTCACAAATATACTGTGTTCCACAACTTTAACCAAGCTTCTAATTGAGTTTGGCTCAACATTGCTAAGCCTGAGTATATAAAGCCACTAAAAGAGTGGATTTCAAGGACACACTCATCAATTGCTGCTTAAAGAGACCAGAAACTTCCTTTCAAATGTACAATGGATCTCAATGGAAT
>JABFDZ020000084.1:406054-439169 GCA_019775955.2 Pollimyrus isidori
AGGCTGTGGTGCTCTCTCACTCTCATACAGGGATATCCCTGTGATCGGGAGGCTGTGGTGCTCTCTCACTCTCATACTGGGGTGCTCCTGTGATCAAGGCAGCGGTCACCTCACCTGTGGCCAGGTAGATGATGTGGAACAGCCTGTTCTTGCCCTGGACTACATCCACCACCAGGTGCGTGAAGCGCACGTTGTCCTCCGTGAAGGTGGGCCTGGGCCCCAGCGGCTGCACTACGTCCTGCATCAGGATGAACTTCTGCGCGTCCTGCAGGCTCCTCTCCGTCAGGTTCACACTGCTGCCGTAGTCTATTGTGCCGCACTAGTGCCAGAGAAGACAACGTTCCAGCTTCAGTTATCTTTGCTACTTTAGCATCAAGGCCTCGGGAGGCTCCTCTAGATCAGCCCTTCTCAAGCCTGTCAAGTCTGCTTTGCCTCAGAGCCGCAAATTACCCGAGATAATCTGATAATTTATCAGGTCTAAATCAGGTGTGCTGGGCTGAGCCAGGGTGGGGGGTCCTTGAGGAGGGGTTACAGAGCCACTTGTCTAGAACATCCAGCAAAGCACTTTTTTATCAATACGGCAAAATTAATTCTGTACCAGCTCGTGATCAAATTGCCCGACAGACCACATTCAATAGTGGAACAGTCACAGGAGCCAACAACGCTAAATGCTCTTCATTTCCTGTCTAGGGCACTATTTAATCATTTTACGGAGGATAACTGGACTCTCGGGCTGCCTGATGTGGGCCAGAACTTCAGAGGGCATCAGCTCTTAGGCCCCTGATACTGAGACAGACCCTCTGGCTCCCAGGGATCCATCAGACAGAGAGATGCATTCCGGGAGATTCAAGGATGCAACGACATAAGAATAAAGTTGCTATTTAGTCATTTATTAGTGTACTGAATGGATCAAACTTAATTGAATGTGAAATCAACATGTTGCTGCCGCTTCGTTTTGTTACCCTGTGCAGCCAGGATGTTAATTTTTAGCCCTGAAGATATTTTTTTTCTCCAAAAAGTACATTGCTTGGTTAATCTGGCTATGGAAAGATTATCTAAATTTCCTTGAAGGGAATAATTTCTCAGCACTGACTTGCAACTAAATAATACTAAATAAATAAAAGTGTTTCCCAATCTAGTTGTCGGGGGGGCGCAGACAATCGGTATCAAAACTGTTACCTGTCTGGCTGAGAGCTGGAAGGAAGCAAAAACGAGGACCGCCTGTGGGTCCCTGAGAGATGAAATGGTACAAGGCAGCTTTTTCCTGCTTTATAATGGTATAATGTGGAATCCACTGGATACCTTAGTGTTATAGATTCATAGCATGAAAATCAAGCAAAATATAATTATATATTGAAACTTTTATTGCGGAAAAAACAACCTGAACTACAGTGTGATATATAATAAAGGCATCATAAAGCGTTACACCAGTGGACTGCGTATTTTTCCTGCTTTGGGACAAATCTGTCAGATGTGCTGTGATATAGGCGAGCAGGTTTGATGCGGATACTGTATGCGACATCACATGTGAGGGGCATGGCGCCCCCCCTGCAATGCGGCCATGCCCCCCCGCCCCGCGGTTACCTGGAAGTCGGGGTTGGGGTTGGGATAAGGCAGCCAGGCCGAGCGCGAGTTCTCCTGGTACTTGAACGGTCCATTGAACACTTGGGTAATTGCGCTGAGATTGAAAACGCAGACGGCGGAGGCAGCGATGCTGTTCCTGCACGAAAGCAGACACACAGGCACCATTACAAGCACGCAGCCCTGGCTTCTGCGAGGCCATTCCCACTCGATTCCCACCACCGATCCACCAAGATGGGGTAACGTTTTTATTTCGGGATGTCATTTTGAATAAATCTGCAGAGGAAAGTGCACGGAACGGAAAGAACATTGCAGCTCGGATAAGAATGGGGAGATGTGCTTGGGGGATGGCGGTAGTCATGTAAACATGAAATGTTATCTTCATGTGCAAAATGAAAGAATGTATCACACCTTAATGACCGCAACAGGGGACAACTTAAGATGCAAATGGATGCTGAAGATTGTCATATACAGTGGTACCTCGGTTCTCAAACTCACTAGAACTCAAATTTCTTGAAAGTCGACCAGTTTGACCAACAACTCGATCTGAATATCAGAAGTTGAACCGTGAATGCTGAACAAATGTAAATTGTAAGTGCCAGGAAATGAGTCATACTACAGCACAATTCTTACTTGAATGCCTTCTTCACAATCTGGACGATTAGCCAAATAAAGCAGCGCAAAATTACAGTAACTAACAATAAATAAACCACTACCTTAAGTGTATTATTAGCGCATTTATGTCATTTATTTAAACTTTATTTTACCAGGTAAATTAACTGATACCCAGTTCTCACTGATTCAAATGATACTCGAGAGAAATAGCAAATTATGCATTGGAACTGTGTGGGATACAAACGTCATGCGCATAACTAAACTCTTCAACCAATAAGGGCAAAGGTGTATTATCACAGAGGCGGTTCCAGTTTGTACAGCTGGGTGAGAGGTCGCAATTCATCTAACTGTAATGCATTGCGTCAGGATCAGCATGTGTTGCTTTAAGCCAGCTGTAATCAAGTGGACTGCACCCAATGACCGAAGTGAGAAAACAAACTGAAGCGCGGACTTAATACAGAGGATTAATGACAACAACCAGAAATAGCTGATCACATGGGGATCCCAAACGAGGTTAACGAGGGGGCGTGGCACACGGAAGGAGCGGACAATCGGGGCAGGACAGGGGTAATGTTGGGATAAGATTTTTATCGTTTTGGAAGCTGTTAAAAAAAAAATGTTCTTCTTGTTTTATCTTATTTTTTTAGGATTCAATCCGGAATCCGGAACAGATTAAGTTTGACAACCGAGGTACCACTGTACATTAGAAACAAGGGTAGTCTAAGGAAAACAGTAGTAGTGATGTGTCGGCCCACAGAGCAGAGCATTCTGGGTTGACACGTACACATTGGTGGTGAAGACCGCGTAGAGGAGCTGCAGCTTGGGCAGGTAGAAGGTGCCCTGCAGCTCGTGGTAGTAGAAGGGGATGTCGCCTGGCCGGGAGCAGTTCAGGCGCGCCTTCATGAAGGTGGTCCACGTGTCCTCCAGCAGGAAACGCCCCCCAACGTCGTTCTTGCAGACGCGGGCCGCGCGCGAGAACACCGTCCGGCCGCAGTCGTGTTCCACGGCGTTCTCCCGGAAGAAGAAGTAGGTGAAGTTGCCGATGTCGTAAGACGACACGAAGTTGGGTTCTGCGTCGAGAACAAACCATTCCGGAAAAAGCGTGTTTATTTTCAGGGCCAGTAGAAGGCCCTAGATTTAATAAGATGTAGGGTCACCCTCTGTCAAGACGACAGCTTCACTCCTCAGAGTGCTGTCCCTGTTTATCCTGGAGACCTGCACAGAGGTATTCAGTTGATCCAGAACCCAGGAGCAATAATAGTGTATTTACACAAATATGGATGGATTGAATTATTTATCAACTCACCTAAAATATCATAGAAGAAATAAATAAAACCGGCCAGAATCCATGTCAACAACATGTAAAGATACAATCTCAGAACTCAAGGCCAAACCAGCAACGTGGGGAGCGACCCGTCCTGATTTCTAAGAAAACAGGTCTTTTTGTAGTACTGGTCTGCCTGTGTGCCTCTAGAATGTAAAAGGTGAGAGCAACAGCATCATCGGGATCTCGTAAAACTGATGACCGACGTATATTTTTACTAACAGGATATTAACATCTTCAGAAGTGCTGAACTGAGAAATGGGTGTCTGCTCTGCTGAGAGTAATTTAATGTTATTTTACATCAAAGAGTTCTCATGCAATGCCCTTTGGACAACATGAACAAAATTAATCATTTGCACTAATATCGCAATACTGTCGACATGGAGTATTTTGTGTATGTAATTTATTTTCCATTTTGAATGTCAATCAAACTGATAGTCCTTGAAACAACATAAGTGAAGCGGGGACCGTAACAGTGAATATTGTAAGTTTTATCTCCATTTGAAGTTAGACACATTTTCTTGGAAAATTCTGAATTTAATCATTCGCACCACACTCCTGTTTGATTGCTCGTGATATTTTTTTTTTACAACCAGATAAAAAAAACCAGCGCATAAAAAAATATGCACAGTACTAACATCTGCAATTATAAAAAGTCACATTTATAACTGCCACTACAATTAAATCAGGATGGACGCCAATCTGCAGCATGTATCTACTATACAGGGGGCCAGAGATTCATCACTTTGATGCGAGTTTCATAATATTTAGTGCCTAAATATTATGAGGCAAGTGAGATATTCAAAAAGAAGCCAAACAGTCAGAGGCAGAATTGCAAATGCATCAGTCACAAAACGTGGTAAATTATTTAACGTGTCAACAAGAGCAATCTTAGAAATGATGACAGAAAATACTAAGCAGAGGCGGATGTGGCAACGAGCATCAAAAGTCAGGAATCAGAACTAACCAGCAGATAGTATGGCGTCAAAAATCACTATGGGGTTGAATCGGCTCTCTGATCCAGCCGCCACACAAAGCCTATAGTGTGAGCTTCACTAAGCCGGAGCTGATGACCAGACTGCTATTTACAGACTGCAGGAATCCAAGGCCAAAGCACAAAGATGCACAACCTTGTATAATGAGCATAAAACATCAACTGCTAATCAATGGAAAAAAGTTACATGACTTGATGAATCATCTACCTCTTTATTTCCCACAAAAGCTCACGTCTGGAGAAAGTTTAAGAATTCCTTTAGTATCTCCTGGGAGGAGTTATCGCTGATGATTGCTCTGCATGGCTGTATAAGGGCCAAGGAAGACGAGGCTGTTTGACTGCAACATCTTCTCCACATTCTGAGATGATATTGCTTTGGTACAGAGTGCTAAACGAATCCAGGAATGGTTCCTTCAACAAGAAACCTGCCCTGACCTCCCTAATTACTATCCACACATAACAGAACATTCGCCGGCAGTTCTGTACTGCAGATCGTGGAGGACATTCCAGCTTCTGTCATCTCTGAAAAACCTGCAGGCTATTTTTCTAATTTGCAGAAAATCTCACATCCCAGTACATACGGTTTAGGACTATGCCTGTGCTTCCCAATCCATTCCTCGGGGACCCACAGCCGGCCCATGTTTTTGCTCCCTCCAATCTCCCTTCCAGACAGTCAAAAATTTTGCTCCCTATCGGAAGCTGGGAGAGAACGAAAGCATGGACTGTCTGTGGGCCCCCCAGGCCCAGATAGGGAATCACTGGACTAGGCTGACAGCAAGAAGGGAAGCTGTCATATTAATATTCTGTTATACATTTCAGTTATTGCTGTCCACTCTCCATATAACTGTAAATACACAGTGCTCACAGAGTATCTAGGGATGCTGCAAATGTATTGGTTTCATAACAAAAAATATATACCACATTAGAAACAAACAGTAGTTTTAAGAAAAACACTACTTTCAAGTAGAAATAAATTGAAATCTAAATTATAAATTCTAAAAGAGCTGTTAAAAAGTTTGTTGACAAGTCTCATTGGGTGCTTTTTAATTAGTAACACCTTTGTAATAACATTAATCACCAAATATTTGTGTTTAGTGTCCCTTTGGGAGCCGGTGACTACAATTGCAATAACCAGCAGAATGGGAAGGACATAAAAGTATCTGCATGATCCAAAAATGATGACACTTAATAAGAAAATGTCTGTGGGAAAAAAATGTTCAGGTATGTTAAACACCGCTTGTCAATAGACATTTGTTATGAAACTAATAAATCTGCAGCAACTGTCCATCCATCTTCTGTCCCTTATCTTGAATGCTATGGGTGCAAAGCAGGGAACTACCCAGGATGAAATCATCATAAGGAACAATCATACACACCTAACGGCAATTTGGCAAGTCCAGTTCAGTCCAGTTCATCTACATGTCTACAGTACATGTCTGTGGGGGGAAACTAGAGGAGCAGGAGGAAACCCCATGGCGACTCGGGGGAGAACATGCAAACTCCACACGTATGTGGAGCCAGGGTGGAGACTCAAACCTTGGTCCCACTGCATCAATGCACTGCCCATAAATTTCTACAGAATCACGCAAGCGTCCCAAGACATTCTGTGAGCACTGTGTATCAAACAAAATGAAAAGCGCCAAGAATATGTGTTCAAATGCATAGGATGTGCAGGAGGTAACTTATAGTAGGTCATATGAAGGTATGTTTATGTCTCAGAGCTGTACCATCGTCACATTGAGAATTCCTGTTCAAAGTCCCTTTCACAACAACAGATGTATTAAAATACTGTTATCTTCAGCAGTAAGGAAACTAAGATGATTTGCATAATGGTACTCAATAACATCCTTCCTTTTTCAAGTTCATTTCTTTTCACGTCTCCAAATTACTTGTAATGTCACAGAATTCCAATAACTACTGACATTAGACATGTATAGGGGAAACGAAACCACGCAGAGCTCACTTTCTGATATGCAGCAATTAACGCCTTAAGTGCCGCGCAAAGTCATGAGTGAAGTACTGCTTTCACATGAATAATTGCAAATTCTAGCAGCCGACGCACAGGAGTCTGGGCAAGTCATCTTACCATAAGCATTAATATGAATGCAGAGCACTGTGCAGAAGTGTTAGGCCGTCACAGAAAATCTTGGGAAAAAGTGCATATTTACGCAGAAGAAAGGAAACCAGAAAATATCCTTATATCAGAAAATATCCCTATATCTATCTATCTATTATTGTCTGTGGGAATCTTTGCCCATTCACTAAGAAGAGAATCTGTGAGGTCAGGCACTGATGTTGGATGTGAAGGTCTGGCTCACAATCTCTGTTCTTGTTCTCAAAGGTGTTCAGTAGGGTTGAGGTCAGGGCTCTGTGTGTGCCAGTCAAGGTCTTCCACGCCAAACTCACCCAACCTTATTATTTTAAGGACCTTTCTTTGTGCACTGGGGCCCAGTCACGCTGGAATAGAAAAAGGGCTTCCCCACACTGCTCCCACAAACTTGGTAATCTGCAGCACTGAGAGGTCCCTTCACTGGAACTAAGTACCCCATACCTTCATCCTTCCTCCACCAAACTGTACAGTTGGCACGATGCAGTGAGGCAGGTAACATTCTCCCTGCATCCACCAAAAGCCAGACTCATCCATCAGGCTGCCAAAGAGAAATGTGACTTTTCACTCCAGAGAGCACATCACCACTGCTCCAGAGTCCAGTGGCGGCGAGCTTCACGCCACTGCATCCGACACTCGGCGATGAAGAAGCTTCAGCTCCTCGGCCACGGAAGCCCACGACTTCAAGCTCCTGCCGCACAGTTTTGTTGCGCTGGGATTAATGCCAGAGGAGGTCAGTTTGGAGCAGAGCGCTGGCAGCTTTTACCCCCTACGTGCCTCAGCACTCCGCGACGTTACGCGGTCTGCCACTTTGCGGGTGAGTCTCCGGTGTTCCGAAACGCTTCCACTTCGCAATAATACCAGCTACATTTGACCGTGGAAAAAACATCGCTAATTGATTTATTGCAAAGGTGGCGTCCCGTGACATTACTATGCTGAAAGTCACTGAACTCTTCAGAATGACCCATTGTTTCACAGATGTTTGTAAACCTGACTGCATAGCTAGGTGCTTGATTTTATATACCTATGAGAATGGGTCTGAATGAAATACCTGAATGCTTAAGAGGTGTGTCCTAATACTTGTGTGTGTGTGTGTGTGTGTGTGTGTGTGTGTGTGTGTGTGTGTGTGTGTGTGTGTGTGTATGTACACAAGTATATATGAGAATAGTGGCACAATAAAAAGTAATAAGACTTTCTTCTGCTCACCAAAAACTTACTGACACCCAGGTTGGACGGCTAGATTGACACCACTTTGGTTCCCAAACACCTCCTCAGGGGCACCTCAGCCATTCCATGCATTCGTTGAATTGCTTGATCATCTACTGATTAACCAGTAATAGTTTGCTAGTGGTCAAGTCAACAAACACATGATTGTATTGGGCAGTTACCGCAGATACTGTGGTGACTTTCAGGGAGGCTTCGGAGTGGCGAAACTGACACAAATTCAGATTTTGTGGGTTCGACTCCCAGGGAGCACAGTGTGTAGCCCTTCCCTTTATCATAAGTCGCTTTGGGTAAAAGTAATGCCTAACTTTGTTGCACGTTGTTTTACATTCAGCAGTACAACCCAGTGCTTTATTTATTAATTCATTCATCAGTTCGCCATGGCGGTGTTCTTACCATTGAGCCATTTTGAGTTGTACTGCGCGGTGCGAAGTGGGGGCAGAGCCCCCAGGCTGCGGTAGATGGCGGGGTCGCGACCTGAGAAGTCCATGGCCGTGGCGGCGTAGAGCTCGCCGGAGGCAGTGAGCAGTGCGGTGGAGTTGTGCAGAGGGCTGTAGGGGCACCGCGCCATGCCGCTAATCTGATCCTGGACCAGTGTGAGGTTGTTGAGCTGGAAGTGTGTGGGGGGGGGGGCGGGTGGATGGGAAAGATGGGAAATGTCAGGAGCCGCCGGCAGGGCATCAGGGGGGCAGGCCTGCAGGCAGCTGGGCCAGTATCAACATGGAGGACGTAGCTATGGGAGGAGCAAGCGGCCAATCCTTCAGGAGAGCTCGCTTTACTTATCTGAAATTATAACCACGTGCCAACACGCTGTCAAAATAATAAGAAAGCACATTATTCTGAACAGCCGAGATATCATCTCTCAAAAGATACTGAAAAATTCATGAAGTTGACCTTTTCTGCACTTTATATGAGCTACAATCCTGTGCTGCTACCGCTGGAACACATTTCGCAAACAACATCATCCTCAAAATAGCGCGATAAGCATGAAATTTTCATATTTCTGCCTTTAGTGGAGTGGAAGGTCAGCGGGGAGCTAATTGATTTTGCAGTACCGTGCGATTGGTGCAAATAGGAGTAAATGCATTCGTTCCGCAGGTAAAGAGCCGGTCCCCGCTAACAAGGAGAACACGGACGTAATTCTGACACTCCTCCTGTGGAGAGAGAGAAGAAAATGCAGATTTTAAGTTCAGGAACAGCTACAACTTGGGCAAACCTGCTGGAGTTGTCACAAACTTCATAATCCTGACAATGATAAAAGGAGATTCATTCTCAAAGGGCAACAAACGAACAACCAAAACTAACCAAATTCCATGAGCTGAACACAACATTAGAACTGATGTTTTCATTGTTCAACAAACTGCTAGATGGGTAGTACATTTAGTCTGATTTCACCACAAGAATATTATGTCCCCTATGACCACCCTGCACGATGTGCTCATAAACAAATGATGGATGGCAATGGCTTCAAAAGCCACTACTTAAAACCAGATGAAAGGCAGCAAAATAATAATAATAATAATAATAATAATAATAATAATAATAATAATAAAAAACAACTTCAGTGCACCTGAAGTGCAATGCATGCCAAGGCTGACCCCAGGCCAAATCTGAAGTGCCGTTCAATCTGATACATGCATGCCACAGATTCCGCGGGCACAAAGGCTTATAAAAACCAAAGTTTTGTAAAAAATTACGCGCTGGTTTGTCTAAATTTCATAGACAAGAACAACTAAAAACAAGACTACCCCTGATTTTTTTTAAACTTAAAATATTAGCAACTGGTTTCCCAGTTTCCAAAAGATTGAATATTGTCATGCCTCTTGTTGATGTACTCCGCTTTAAGATGCTTTAAAATGAACTCCCTGCAAATATTTCACATAATCAGTGCTCACTCCCCTTTAAGATGCTTTAAAAAGGTCTCTCGTCTTTTGCCATTTTGCATGATTAATGCCCACTTGGGCTTCTTTTTTCAAATACATTTGATGTTAATGACAACTGATTTCATTGCAAATTGTCAAATCGGTAATGAATAATCGTACGGGATAATTAATTATGCCTTGTTACAGGTGGAACTGAAATATGTTTATTGACTAACCAGGCAGGTTTCTGGGCTGCCAGCACTCCTTCATGTTCCGGTGCCCTTGAGCTACAAATCACTGGGCCCCGTCTGCTACCTGCCAAACTCCGCGGCGTCCATTTAAATGAAGACGAGCGAGACGGCGGGGGCCCAGCCTGCATCGTTGAACGGGCCGCGGAGAAGTGACGCATCTGCGCTGACTGTGGATCTCGCACATGCAGGGAAAAGCACGCCTCCGTCACACACGACCCCTGTGCTGGCGAGCGCTGATACGGGGGCAGTACTGCGCCGGCAGGGGGCGTGGCCTGCTGGGACCCGATTACAACACTCCAGTGCACACAAACAGTGGGGCGGCGGGCAGAGGTGACGGCAAGCCACAGGTCCCCTTGTTCTTGGTCCCTGAACCGTGACTAGACTTGGACTGCAGAAGCGCGTACAGCGACAAGCTCTGTCCCTGCTCCTGTTGGCCCAGACGTCAAGGTCCCCTCCATCGGCACACCATCACGTTCTTGCCAGCACGCCCTACAGGGCCGTTGGCACTATCCAAATCCACTCATCCATTTGCATCACGCTCTCAGTCCCTATACAGGCCTTTTATGCATTTTCTGTACCCATGACAACTACCGCTGTCAGCCTCGCCGCATGCCCGCCAGTACCCCTGCCCCACCCCCTCCATAATCAATGAGGAGGTACCTTGAAGTCTCCCCATGAGGAGGTATAAACCCCCAAGCTGCAGGAATCCAGGGAAGTGGCTGGTTTTTAGCAAGCTCACCTCAGATTTACCGCGACTGAAGCAGGCGGCCTTGGTGAAGTCATCGCAATGCCAGTCCACGGCCTGCAGGGGGACGATGATAAAACAAGGAACAAAGTCAGAGAGCAGTGATAAGAAATGAAAACAGAATCACATACACGTTGTATTTCATAGGTGAGCATTAAAAGCACATTTTAGCTGAGAAATCTGTTCATTGATGGAAATTAACATGGATCATTTAAATGGCTGGTAAACGGTTCATTTTTATTGCTCATTTTTAAAACTCTGCTTTTGCTTGACCCCCCGCGACCCAGTAAGGATAAGCGGTTTGGAAAATGGATGGATGGATGGATGGCTGCTTTTGCTTGAAATCTGCTTAATTTTCTTAGTGAAACGACGTGCGCCTTTATAGCAGAATTTTAAAAGCCTGGAACTGAAGTTCAGATCACCAAGGAGGAAAATACCACCAATAAAAAGGGGCAGAATTTCCCCCTGGGATCAATAAAATTAATCATAATCTTAAAATTAAGATTTTTCTGCTGTCACACAGCTTCAAGCGATGTACTGCTCCAGCCTTTGGGAGTTACAGTGCCATTAACGACAAAACACGTTCTTTCAGAATCACAGCCTCAAGAAATTAAATTAAGTCATTCTATCGAAATCCACTTTCATCTGAAAATAAATTGCACCCAAACTAGGATTTTATTCACACAAATATTTATCTGGAAGTGTTGCTAAAACGTTTTTTATTTTTAAGCAAAGAGAAGATCATTCTTTATTGATGATTTTCTTGGGTGAAAACGCATTCGACAACAAAAAGCAAATGAATTCCAGCCAGATGAGGTGCAGTGTGATGCGGAGACCTCGAGTAAACAAAACCATTGCGGTTATTCAGGGCAGGCAGCGTTTCACTCGGAGCGATGAATGAAGGGATCGAACCATTAGGACGCAGATTGGAGGGGTCTCAGACGTCCCTGTGCAGCAATATACCAAAAATGACAGTAACATTGCTCTCAAAATGTTTTCATCGAGGTGTCTTTTCTGGTTACAGTAATTTCAATATTTGTTCCTAATTTGTTAATAAAATACATTCCTATACCCCTGATTAATTACACTGCTACTAACTCCAAATAAATACACATACTGTATCCATCTTCTGCTTATGTTGGCCCGGCTCGTGGGGTCCCAATAAATACAACCCATAATAAATCAAAACAGGAATAATGATCAGGATGCTTTGACCGTCTAGCTACTCTTTCACTGGTTTATGTTACAAGGCAATTTTGAAAATAGAAGCAGGGTTTAAAACAACCGTCAGTATAAACTAAACCGAAATTGTTTATGGAAATAATTCACCTTCAATTTTCTATTTTTAAAAAATACCAGTCCTCTCGCGCAACCTCACGGGAAGACGGCACGAGGGTAAACTTGCCGCTGGCACGAGAGCGAATGGCGGCGCGCGTGCCGTAGGTTGGCGTTCACGCGGGAGGCTAGCGATCCCGTGACGGGGGCACGCTGGAGGTGGGACAGTCCAGAAACTCCGGGAGAGCAAAACCAAGCCGGGATCCAGCTTTTGAGCGCTTGCCAACTGAAATTCCAGGCGACATTCAGCTATTTTAAGGGCACCCATGCTCGAAAAAGAAAACATTTCGCCGCGCGCGGACAGTTTCCGCGCGGAACCGTGAATTTATCTTTTGTTAAACTTTTCGCACAAATCCCATTGTTGGAAACGCATGGATGTCCAGAGCAGGCATTTGAAACTTATGGGTCCTGTTTTCTATGAATCATTCTGCTTTGCCAAATTCTCAACATTACCCCTTAAAGGGGCGTATTATTTCCACACAGTAAACTTTTACTGCGACCACAATAAAAGCAAGTCGCACTGTGTAATAGAATTCATTCCCAAGACAACTTCTCCCTTCTTTTCCTCAACAGATTAAATGTGTTGTAAAGTACTGCCTGCATTCACTTGTGGCTGGGTGTGAATCACAGTTATCAGTTGACCACACATCAAAGGGGGTCTTATCTAATGTTTTTTTTTTCGCTTGCATGGTTAAAAGAAATCAACAATCAAGTTCTAGTAAAACAAAAAAACACTGATTCTTATTTTGAAAATTAATTTCAACTGTATAATCATCAGCCTGCCAGGCATTGTGCAATTCCACAGCCTCCTGAAGGGCAGATTGCAGAGGATGGACCTTGTCATCGGAAAATTCTTGCTTGATGAGGTGTTACAGAGCACCTTTATAGTAGGATCATCTAGAGTGATCGCTCATCATACCTGGGACATGACTGTGTAGCGGGTTCATAAGCAATCAGAATTTTCAGAGCACACATGCTCTTATTCTGAATACTTCCAATTATAGTCTTTGATTATCTTGGCGGCAACCAGATCTTGCTCTCTGGTTCTTTTTCTTTTTGTTGTTAAAAAAAGTGCATTGTTCCTTTCTTGGGCTAAGCTTCTGCCTCCTGTCTTTTCCCTCTCACCACAACATCAGTTATGCAACATGGACACACATGTGCACTGGTACACGGCTTATGACCCAAACCCAGAAGGGATAGGGTAGGCTAGAGCTCTTCAAATTTGGCCCTCATTTCCAAATCCAGACAGTATTTTCAGTTGTACCAGATATTCATTAAAGTAACCACTGCTTCTGAGTGGCAGTCTGTAACCTGCACTTAATTGGCAGCCCTCGTTAAGGACCAAAGCAGGAAGACGAACTGGGTCATGCCCCCGTATGCCGCATGCATCGAGACAACACCGTTGATAGCCTGGTTACTGTCAAACAGGCAACAGATCGTCTTCTGTGCCCCACGAGCCGGGTCTGCCGCATGCAGCCAATGAGCCTCAAGAACGCCAGTGCTGTCGACAGACAGAACGCTGCAGCACAGCCTGCAGGTGACACTGCCAAGGTCTCTGAACAAAGGGATCTGTTTGAGGGGCTTTACCGAACATCAGTCTGCAAAACATCATTAACAATAGCACCCTTTCATGCTGTCAGCAGTACCACAATGATGGCAGTAAAGCTATTAATAACAATAATAATAATAATAACAAAACATTTGGAACAGCAGCATGGTAAAAGAGCAGTGTATAGTATAAAGGAATAAAAATGTTAATTCATTTGGCTCTAGTCAATATAAAGTGGTGTTAGGTAATGGGAATGTGATTTAACTGCAAATTAATGAGCCTATAATTAACATTTAAATGAAAATTCTGCCCAATTAGGAGTTTGGTGCTTCTGCTCCCCTGCTGCCAGGTCTCCTCGGCTTTTAACATCAGGAATGTTAGAATCCCGCCACGACCCCCAGCGCAAACCGTCCGCCCTGTCTCTGCCAGCAATCCGTGTCCTGGCTGAAGTCTTTCAAGGAGCTCAGTCACTATTGTAACCTCATCTGTGGAAGTTATTTGTCCAACAACAGCATCCATCCATCCATCCATCCATCCGACAGTCTACCCTGCAGGGGGCAGGATGTAGGAGACTGGAATACACCCTGACCCCAGGATGCTAGTTCCACCAACTGCACCTTATGGATGCAATCCAGGTTCTCCTGCCTGGTTTGCCAACATACCTCTGGGCGACAGTAGAGGATGAATAGATGAATAGAAGATGGGGAGGCTGCTATGTGGCTCCGTGGGTTATGCTGCAATTATGATTAGAAGGTTGCCCGTTCAAATCCCGAGGGTGGGAGGGTGATTTCAGTGCTGGGCTCCTGAGTGAGGTCCTTAACTTTAACTGCCCCAGCATTGGGGAACTGGCTCACCCTCCTTGCTCAAAATGCAGGCTTGTGCAGAGTAACACCATCCTTAATAGTAGAATTAAAAGCAACAGCCAAATACACTGTAAGGATGCCCTTGTCTGGAACCTCTACCATCAGCCCCCACAGTCAAAGGCTGCTGGCAGTCCAGTGCGCATGAAGACAACACAGGCTGAGAGCGTGACGCTTCTACACAGTGGGGCAGCCTGGCAAAGGGGTGTTATGATAGGGAAATGTTCTCAACACCAGCCCCAGGTGCAGAACACATCCAGCCATGGCATCTAGTGCCCTGCACCAGTGAAATTCCCCATGCAGTGCCTTGCACCGGTGTAATTCAACATCCAGTGCTCTGCACCAGTGAAATTATCCATGCAGTGTCCTGCACCAGTGTAATTACCCATCCAGTGCCCTGCTCTAGTTTTGATATATTTCAAGGTCTGCATAAGAAACTGAAAGGCAATCTTTTGGGAGTTTTGTAAAAGCCACAGACACACAAAATGTTTAGTGACCCCTAAATGCATAAAATATATGCACAGTGCTAGTCTGGAGAGCAAAATGAGATACTAGTTAAATAAGCTTGATGGGCCAAATGGCCTCCTCTCATTTATTTCTTATGTTGTTATGTTTGTGGGAGCCTCTCACATGATATCTCACAAAGATCTTGGTACTTCACGTCTCATAAGTTTTAGCTACCCTTCGCTCACCAAGGGGTAAGTGGAAAATTTTTCCAGATCTACTAACCCCTCCCATGTGGAAGGGCCAACTGTAATTTCCTTAAACACCCTCTGAACTTCAAGCATCAAGTTTGAATGGAGTTCAACTTCCCATGCATTCTTACTGATATCACTTAAAAATGTAGTCCAACAAATAATGTGCTGTTATAACATAGAAAATTATAATTCCTCAGAGTTAAGCTTACAGTCAACATTAGCCTAAGCATTAGATATACACTACATTGCTAAAAGTATTGGGACACCTGTCTTTACACACACATTAACTTTAATTGCATCTCATATACTTAATACACAGGCTTTAATATGGAGTTTGCCTACTCTTTGCAGCTAGAAAAGATTCAGCTCTTCTGGGAAGCCTGTCCACAAGGTTTAGGAGTGTGTTTATGTGAATTTTTGACCATTCTTCCAGGAGAGCATTTGTGAGGTCAGGCACTGACATTGGATGAGAAGGCCTGGCTTGCAGTCTCTAATTCATCCCAACGGTTTTCTGTTCTCTGGGCTCTGTGCAGGCCAGTCAAGTTCCTCCACACCAGACTCGCTCATCCATGTCCTTATGGACCATGCTTTGTCCAGTGGTGTGCAGTCATGTTGGAACAGGAAGGGTCCATCTCCAAACTGTTCCCACAAGGTTGGGAGCATGAAAATGTCCAAAATGGCTTTGAATGCTGCAGCATTAAGAGTTCCTTTCACTGGAACTAAGGGGGCCAACCCCTGAAAAACAACCTCACACCATAATCCCCCCTCCACCAAACTTTACACTTGGTACAATGCAGTCAGGCAAGTACCGTTCTCCTGGTAACCACCAATCTTATATTCATCTATCAGATTGCCAGACAGAGAAGGGTGATTCGTCACTCCAGAGAACACATCTCCAGTGGTCTAGAGTCCAGTTGCACTTGATGATGTGAGGTTTGCATGCAGCTGCTCGGCCATGGAAACCCATTCCATGAAGTTCTCTATACGTTGTTTGTTCCTGAGCTATTCTGAAGGCCACGCGAAGTTTGGAGGTCTGTAGCTACTGACTCTGCAGACAGTTGCTGACTTCTGCACGCTGTGCGCCTCATCATGCGCTTTCCCCACTATATGATTTTACGTGGCCCTACCACTTCATGGCTGAGTTGCTGTTGTTCCCAAATGCTTCCACTTTGTTATAATACCACTAACAGTTGATCATGGAATATTTAATAACGAGGAAATTTCACGACTGGCCTTATTGCACAGGTGGCATCTTATCACGATACCACACTTGAATTCACTGAGCTCCTGTGAGCGACCCGTGTTTGTAGAAGCAGTCTGCATGCCTAGGTGCTTGAATTTATAGACTTGTGGTTATGGAAGTGATTGGAACACCTGATTTCAATGATTTGGATGGCTTCCCCAATACTTTTGGAAATATAGTGTGTATGCCCATACAGTATGTATAGCATCAACAAGCATTAATTCAGTCTATGCACGCACACAACAAAATTTGACTAGTTGAGTGGAAACAGCAGCTCCCTCCTCTGATCTTCTGCTGAAAGCGACATGCACATCTTCTACACAAACGCTTGCGGAGAGTCACACCAGGCTAAAAACAGAACCGCACACAGAGCTGTTAGAGCACAGCCAGAAATTAGCCATCCAAGGACAAATAAAGTATAGGGTTATCTACCGGATCTACTTTGAAATCAGAACAGTTGCGAACCTCTTAGGTTTTTCCAATTCCTTATGTTATAAAATGCTTTCAGTATGGTTAGGGTAACAGACTGAGGCACTTTGCTAGCTAGAGAGGAACTGGATCATGGTAAGACTCCATTTGTTAAATTTAAATACAGACCATCTCCATTTTGACTATACTTCAGAAGTACATAACTATTCCGCAGATCCTCCAGACATATCTTCGAGCTCCCTGACCTGCAGAAGGCTGCCTTCGTCCTCCAGCGCATTTCAATGAATTTTAATACATGGTGGTATAAGCTGCCCACAGTTACCACCCGAGGGTACCCAGCACCAAGCTGGAGTATCTCTCCAGGTTATGGATGAAATTGGCTTCATAATAAAAGTCCCGCGTGACTCTGCATAAATTCTCATTAAAAAGATGCAAATGTGACAGTTGACTTCTATCTCCTCCCATTGTGAGCGTGAACATACTGGAACCATTCGAACGTTTGGACATGCCAAGCTGCCTACAAAAGGAAAGTTATGCTGTCACGGGCGAAGACTCGAACCTTGGTCCCAGAGGGGCGAGGTCACAGTGCTAGTAACTGCATCTGACCTATTATTTATCAATATTTAATGAAATGTATATCATCTTGTGTGTTAACAGCAGACCAACATTTTCTGCCTTTTTCCCATATATATTTTATGGCCAAAGTGCAATAAAGGGGTGCAGATCACCAAAACATTCACTTGTAGTTTTCCTACCTGTGGCTGTATGCATCTTTAACACGCAGATGCTACAGGACATTTTATTTGAAAATGCAAACTCCTCCAAATTAAATACTGTATTATATAACATTTTTCCTGATCTCTAGGAGCAAAGTTAATTTCATTAGGTCACACTACACCAGTAGAATGCATGAATTATTAAATGCAATATTCATCACACAGCTAAAGATTTATATTCAGTGAAAATAAACCCCTGAGCCAGAACAATTTTAAAGTTATTGAAAAGACAGATGACGTGTTTCATTTGTAGCCACAAATATCTGTCTTTCAATCACTATTTCATTCTCAGTTAGGCTGCACTCTCTCTGAGCAAGCAAAACTTTGGGAAGAGAGAGTGAATGTTTATGTAGAGCAAGAAAACAGGAGGAATTAGAGGAAAAATGGAAGGATTCACTTTACCAGGAATGCGCATGTGAAAATTCTGCTCGCATCGTAAGGCCAGCAATCTGGCCAAGCAAGTCTCACATACACAGAAAAGATCAAACAGAAGTTCTCATTCATGATGGGATGTATAAGGAAAACAAGTTTTTGGTGAAAGCAGGTACTGTCATCTTCATCACTCATTTGCATGTTTTATGGTAATTTTACTTCAAACTCAGCATTTGGTGGCTCCACGGTGCCCCGACGACACGCTTCGGCCGACTAAGAGGGTTTCCAAAGGGCCGCTCTTAACGAGCACCGGCTATGATTAAATTAATCAGGAAGCTCCCGCAGGTGAGAGAAGCACCTTAAAATACTGTTTCGCCGTGCACCAAGCTTTATGATATTACAGTCGTTTTTGATGCTAAAAATAACATCGCTCACCTTCCAAGCCCCCCCTTTGATGTCTTACAGGCTTTTCAAAGGTGACAGTAATTTGGCTGAGACCCCCCCCACCCCCCACCCCCAGTGCCTCAAATGATAACGGGAAGTTGTGTCCATACCTGAATCAGCGACAGGTCCGCCACACTCAGCCTGAAGAGACGATTTCTGGAAGGAATGGAAACAGACGTCAGTGTTCTAGAAGCAGAGCAGCAAAGCAGAGTGTGGATCCACAAATTAAGTTAAGGAATTTAAGTTCCGGAAGCGGCCTCACAGGCATGTGGTATTATGGGATATTTCTTCATATTAAAGAGGAGTGCTATATCAGGGAGTCGTATCCTAAATGGAGGGGGGGGGGGGGGGTTTGTTAGCCATTTACAGTGGAAAGAGACTTTTAGGGCATTGATTAATGGTCTCTGATGAGACGCCGCAGTAACGCAGCACAAGGCTGCACTAGAACTGAGGCTGTCCGAGGCCCCCGGAAGATTTCCCGCAAAGCTGAGTACTGACAAACATCTGAGGTCAAAGGGCATGTGCACCCTCCCCCCCCGCATCACTCAGGCACACCGAACGCAGGCACAGCACCAGACGCAGGCACGCCGAACGCAGGCACAGCACCAGACGCAGGCACACCGAACGCAGGCACCGCACCAGACTCAGGCACCGCACCAAACACAGGCACTGTGTCAGATGCAGGCACGCCAAATACAGGCACCGCACCAGACACAGGCACCGCACCAGACACAGGCACTGTGTCAGATGCAGGCACGCCAAATACAGGCACTGTACCAGACACAGACACGCCGAATGCAGGCACTGCACCACATGCAGGTACAGCACCATGTGCAGGCACAGAGCCAAAGCGCAGGCGAAGCCCCAAAACGCTGGCACAGCACCACACACAGGCACAGCACCGCTAATGCTCCCCTCCCATTCACTGTTTAACAAGCGGCCAGACAGGAAGAGACCCCCCCCTCCCACGGAATGCCACGGCACTCGGGCCCGACAGGCTCCCCCTCCCCTTTAGCTTCCTAGCTAATCGGGCCACATGCCACCCGTCAGTCGCAGATCCTCCCGCCTTCCTGACACCAGACGGCTCACACATACCACACACCAGTGTCACCAAAGAAACCCAAGAGAAATAAAACGATATTTACAGAAACGATACTGATGACACTGCCAAACATTCCAAAGCAGCTGCACCTGGACCTGAAGCAAAGCTTGTCGCAGTCAAGAGAAGCTAAACGCTAGAGAAACTCAGACAGCCCAGTCATGCCATTAAAATGACAGCCCACAAAAAAGGGATTCAAGGAAAGACTTAAATAGGCTGTGTTTCCAGACCCAGGTAGGTAGTAACCAATTAGGCAATTATCTAATATGTGTGTTTCATGTCACCCCTGACTCCCTCTAGTGGCCAGGTTGAGGCATGCCAGCCATACTCTACTAAAACGAGAGGGCCCAGTACCATCAACTTGTTTCTGGTACAACAGACTAAAATCCCTTACAGTTGAGTATTTTTCCAAAGTGAACATATCTGAGTACTATAAATGGCAAATTTGCACATTATTGTCTATGAAAAATATACTGCATGATTGAATCCAAATTATAACTAAGAAAAAACCCATTTCCGCTGGTCCGTGGCTGCAGTAATGGGAACGAGCATACACATGACAGGCCATCTATGAGTACATATGGAGGCTTTCAGCATCACCGTAGTAATTTTTCACTTTCCCTTTCTGTACAGCGGATTGCCAGTAAATGCAGTGCTTGTTTGGAAATACGCACACAGAAAATGTGAATATTACCAGGCCAACAATAATAATCAGAGAGAAAGCTTCACAGACAAGATATGAGCCCAAGATTGGGCAATTCAATCTCACATTCTCTTTCCTTGTATTCTTTTATTACCTCATTTGAAATAAAAAAACTTTATAAATTACAAAAAAATCACTGAAATATTAAATAACGGGTCCACAAGAAAACAGCAAATATCTGGCATTGAGTATGAGGATTCTGAGGGGAAGGTCCATTACCGAGCTCCTACAATCAGTTCATTTTGGCCGGGGTCAAAGGTCAGCTGTGAGTAATCCACCGTGTCTTCTTCGCTGAACCTATGGATCCATGGCTCAATTTCTGGAACACAGAGAAGAAGGAAAGAAAGAGCGGGATTGGTCAGAAGCTGAAGGCTGGGACATACTTCACACGTGCGCTAGCAGATGTTTCTGCTCAGCGTTTATGTGTGTTTATGCGTGTTTGATGTGACTGCGCGGACGAACGCCTGCTGCACTCCAAATACGTGTCTGCGCAGCTGTGTATGTGCAGCTCTGGACACACTGCGGATGACCAATCACTGTCCTCCGCTTTAAACTGCAACATGGATGCTTTTGACGAGTGCTGGGGTGGTTTGCAAACCCTATGGACTATTTACAAGGTAATATAACTGTCACATACATGTAAATGCGTGTGCAGACGTGTCTCGAATTGAAAATGTCACTCCAGCCAGCTGCCAAAAGTTGGCAACCCTGTATTTAATAATAATGGCAATAACAATAACAAAAATAACAATAATAATAATAATAATAATAATATAAAATGTTGCGTGCATTCGCAAAGTATGCGGCTTGACAAGAGAACTATGAACCTTTCCATGTCTGCATACGCAGATTAGACATGCGAGTGTTATGCTTGTGTGGGGAAGAGTGAACCAGGTTTGAAACATCATCAGCCTCTGTCCTGAGATCCCACATGCAGCGCTGTGATATGTCCAAGCCGTCAACACCAGGCCCCGCCCACCTGCTTCAAGGGGGCGGATACGGAATTTGTCTTTGGCTCAGACAGCAACCTTGACACTGTGTCACCTCAGCATGGCCCCTGATGTCCCCTAGGAACGCCGACAAAGACCTTCGGCGGGGTGCTTGAAAGGAGACCCCCAACTGCTCCCCTCCTCATTTATACGGTAATAAAGGGCGTGGTGACCTTCTTCTCAGCCCCCTGCTCCATCCTCACTTTGTTCCTCAAAGCAGCATCTTTAAAAGTGATGCCATTTGTTTTTGCAGACATTTACTGCACATCCCGAGGGGGCACGGTGCCCACGTCCTATTCTTTGGATGGAACCAGCAAGCTGATACCTCAGCACTGAAATTTCATACTAATACAAAGCCATCCAAGCAAGTGCATCAACAACTACTTACCAAAGCACCAGCAGATGGAGATGGCAGAAGCGCGGCTGCAGCACAGAACTCTAGCTGCAGTGCTGGTGACATGCGGCCTCACTGCTCTCCACTCATCCTCATTAGCTGAGCACTTCAGATCCATTGAATATCTCTCCCTTTAATTGTACGTTCCGGTTGTAGTTTAGGTTCCATTTTTCTATGGCAGCCGCGACGCCAAAATCTTTGCCGCCCCGCCAAAAAAAAAAATCCATCCAACCAGTAATCAGATCCAAGGCTTTGGTGACTCGTCCTGGTTGCATGATTCCCTGATTCCCACCCCCACCTCCCCACCTGATTAACAGCACTAACTGTGTTATGCTGTCATTTAACAGACACTCAAATAAAGCTCTATAAATGAACTTGCTGTGGTTTTTCCAAGGAAAAGAAAATAACACACATGCAGACACACACACGCACACACACGCACACATGCAGACACACACACACATGCAGACACACACACACACACACATGCAGACACATGCACACACACATGCAGACACACACACACACACACACATGCAGACACACACGCACACACACACACACACACATGCAGACACATGCAGGCACACACACACGCAGACACAGACAGGCAGACACACACACGCACCACACACACACGCAGATACATACACACATCACACACACGCGCACACACACACACACAAATACACACACACACACACTAAAGCCTGGTTATTTATCGCTATTGCGTGACTCCAGTGTGAATACGAGATACACAGTTCAGCTGTGCGTGGTGCAGTTAGATTGAGTTACATACATAGTTTGGCTGTGCAGTGTAGTTAGGCTATTATGTTGCTGGGTGAAGCACTGGGGATGGTGAAACTGTTAATTCATATAAATAAGTATTTGTTTACCTCCATAGACAGAGGGAACATGCCATCACTACGCAATAATAAAAACACATTGCTCCTATGCCAAACCTCCTGATTGCCAGGAAACACTGCATGGTTTCTGTGAATAAGACTTTGATCCCAGTCCAGGCGGGCCTGTTGCATGGTAGAGAAAACCACGTAGACAGGCATGAGGTACCCTGGGGACATTTTACAGCTCATGTGAAAACGGAGGGATTGAGAATCAAGACTTTGACCTTTAGCCAAAGTATCTGCTAATTCATGCGTTGAAAGAACAATGTAACAATTATCCCCGGTGCAGTAAATGCCAGTGTTCGGAATCCAGTGGCAGTTACGTCTCAGTTTGTCAAAGTTACGGATGTGATGATTCTGTACCGTCGAAAGCCTCGTTAATCTTACGGGGAAGTGCCTCAGTATGGAGAACAACAGAGGATTTGGAATAGAGGAAGCAGGAGGCGGGGCGTCGCCTTTGCACAATCGCGGGGTTCGGAGTGTTTCAAAGTGCGGCACGGTGCAGCGCCTCTGATCGGTCCCTGGTCTGTAATTGAGCCCAAAGCTGAATGAGGAGCTGGTGACCCTGCAGCTTCACCTGCTAATTTGGGTTAATGGCTGGGTTTGGACTGTGAGGAAACAGACGAGAGACAGGATCATTAACGCTGTCGGCTCAGGGACACCCAGCGGCTGCTTCTATGTGGCGGAACCTACAGTGGTACAAAGCCCTGTGAGAACAGGAGATTCACTCTGCTCGCTACACAAAGGCAGACTTCCTGTGGTCACATGTCGGCGCGAAAGGGTGAAACCAAGTTGGCCTCTTCGTACTCCGTGTAATCCATTTTATTTCTGAAGCCGCTTGTCCTCTTCAGGGTCACGGGTGGTCGAGAGCCTATCACCAAGGCTACAGGCACAAGGCAGGGAACAACAAAAGATGGGGCACCAACCCATCACAGGGCACACCACTCACTCACTCACACCTCGGGGTAGTGTGGTAATTCCAATTAACCTCAGCATGTTTTGGGACTCGGCGGGGAAAGCGGAATATCCAGAGGAAACTCCACGACGACACGGAGAGAACATGCAAACTCCACCACGTGGGGGGAAACTCAAACCCGGAGTCCAGAGGTATGAGATGACTGTTAACCACTGCATCACCCTGCCACATAAAACACTTAGAACATCCATCCATCCATTTTCCAAACCGTTTATCCTACTGGGTCGCGGAGGGTCTGGAGCCTATCCCGGAAGCAACGGGCACGAGGCAGGGAGCAACCCTGGACGGGGGGCCAGCCCATCACAGGGCACACTCATACACCAGCCACTCACACATGCCCACTTATGGGCAATTTAGGAACTCCAATCAGCCTCAGCTGGTCTTTGGACCATCATGCCGCCCCCATTTAGAATATCAAATGTATAATTACCTAATGGAGTTAATTTTGATTATTTCCCTACATACTTTTAGGAAAAATGTTTCAAATGTAAAAATATTGCCTGGGAAACTGGTAATACCATTTGAGCTGGAAAAATACCAGGCAAGACATTACAAGACATTTTGTCATGGTATCTATCTTTAGAAAATGCCATAAATATATGAGTATGACAACGTATAATGTGGTCAAAATGTTCATGGTAGAACAACATCTCCAGCTAAACAACAGCTCAGAAACTCCAGCTAACAAACTATTTTTAAGACCTTTATGTGTTTCGAGGTTTGACAAAGGCCAGCAATGTGGCTGATCCCGGCCGTTTGAAACCATAGCAACAAGTTTCATGTGGCTTTTTCGGGAATATATTTCTGTGTAGCGTTACAGGCGAACGTACACAAGTGCCGTTTACAGGCTTTGTGCGGTAGTGGTGGCACGGGATGCAGACGCTGGGTATTTCCATGGAGGTTCAAAGCATAGCTGCAGGTGGACGCTACGGTTCAACTCATCTAGACAGCCTCCAGTTACATGGCAACCTTGCAGGAGTTCGATGCTCGATCGATGCTCTATATTTCTACCCGTCGACTTTCCGTGACCTCGTATCCTGTGGCGAATCGCAAGGCCACGTGCTGCTCTGCTCTGTCTAGCGTCCTCTGTCCCCCTGACTCACCCGTGTACGAGAAGGCAGGATGCTCCGTGCTGTGGCAGCCAGCCCCCGAGGTCCGGGCCCCGGCCCCCTCCCGGGGCACGCCCCCTGACAGCAGGGCGAAGAGTCCCTGCAGGGAGAGGAGGCGCTGGGCCAGGCCGCCTTCCCGGGTGGGAGCCATGATCGACTGGGATCTGCTTGCTGCTCCTAGCTCCCTGCCGCCAGGCCCTGGACATCCGCGGAGGGGACCTGGGGAGCGCAATGAGAGGGAGAGCGGCGTCAAGCTCGTCCACACGGTCCCCAGGGGCCTGCAGCCCCCAGAGCGCATGCTGGCTTGCACGTTTCTCCATCTGTGTTACATTCTCTTATCTCTCTCAAAACCCCTCCTTGTGAACAAGCTGCGTTGGCAAAGAAGAAGTGAAATAAAACAACAGAGAAAGATTCGCATTTAATTTGAATCTCAGCAGTCTGCCAGAACGTAATCTGAAAGCCGTTCGTTAACCACGCGAGTGTTTTTCAGGGATTTAAACAGAATTATGCAAAATAAAAAACAACCTTAGAGCCCAGGCCAGTGGGATCCGTCATCAGCTGGGGTGAGATATTTGATGGGCGGCGCAGAGGAGGCCCCATGCTGATTGGCTGACACGCTGTCAGGAGCCACTCAGCTGTAAAGGGGAGCCGCAGCCCCCAGGCACCATCCCGCCAAAGGGGTCAGGAGCAGGCCAGCGAAGCCCAAACAAGCCCGCGCAGCGTCGCCGCAGTCCAGCGCAGCTGTCCGGCTTGGCGCGGGCGTTCCCCCTCCTGCGGCATTCAGTGCATGCCCCCCCCCAGGCAGGAATCTACAAGGCCAGGCTCCCGTGGGCCGGGCGGTGAGGGACAAACCCCGAACGCTCTCATAAGGGTCTAATTGCTTCATGTGCATCCTTTCATTTCAAAGCCCAGAGTAATAAATACCAGAGCTTTCAATTTTCTTGTGTGTTTTCTTATCAGCTGACTCAACAGACCGCAGGAATCCAGCCGTACTGCAGCAGATCCAGCTAGCCCCGCCCCCAATATTATGATACTCAAGCCCATTGGGCGTCATCAGGATGAAAAAATCTGGACCTCACATGTGATCTTTCGGCACCTGACCAGCATGATATAACCACAGACAGAGAGCAGGCTTCGTTGCATAGCTATAGCTAAACCGCACCAAAAGGACGGCGGCAGAAGCACGCCGGCGGAGAAATGGCGATTAACAGCAGGTGTCTGTGCTCCTGGCAGAGACGGGCGCTGGACAGACGGCTAAATTTGCATGTAACGGGACAAAAAAAATACATTAGGGCCCAAAATAAACCGGGCTGATGTTTTCCGGGAAAAAAATGACCTCTTGGCGATAGGTCTGAGACAGGGTGATGAGGCAGGGGGGCGTGTCATACCAGGGCCACGAGGGACCAACCTATCACTGCACAGGGATGTAGGCAAAAGACCATAGAACCCCCCACTGAAAAAAGGGAAGACAAAGACATGACAGGCGAGCGTCTGAGGGGGTCTGCAGGCCTGCCGTGGGGAAGAAATTACCTGGTTACCATCACGCCCGACTCGCCCGATCCTCCTGTGTGCCACGCCCACCTTGTTACCTCGCATTACTCCCCGATTCTTATCACCTGTTTCCTGTCATTCTTGACTTGTCCCGTGTATTTAGTCCGCATCTGAGTTAGTCTCGTCAGATCCGTCATTGATGCTTGCTGATGTTAGTCGCTGTCGACCCTGTTCCGTCTGAATAAACCCCGTTTACCAGAATTCCTGGCTTCGCTCGCCTGCTTTCCCTGCTCCTGGCCGTATGCAACAGTTATCAGTTTGCACTTCAAGGAGAGGTAAAGAGGAGCTCACGGCATTTTAATCCATCCAAGTTCCAGTTTGTCCAATAGAAACCTGACCTAGCATTTCAGAACTGTTTAGAACAGTGCTCAGTAATCATGACAGCAGTAAAATCCATAACTACACCCCAATATACCACACTAGTAGCCAAGTATATCACTGAAACTGATGAAAAGACTGAGAATCCGAGCTCTGGATTTCTGTCCAGCCGCGAAGGGGTTACAGGCTGCCACTGTAAACACGCCGGTCAGCCACAGCCTTTGTGAAATTTATATGTGGAGCAGCGGAACCAGCAATTTCACCCAGTTCCACCCCTATTCCCCAGAGGCCGCGAGTCCTGGTTTTATTTTTAACCTCAGCTCTCTCTGGCCGACCGAAGGGAGGAGACGAGGGGCCAGCAGCTGAGGTGAGGAAGCCTGTGAGGTGGCGGAGGCCTTGCCTCCAGTAGCAGGGAGATTCCAGCCCCCAGACTCAGCCCTAAGTGATCCTGCCCCCCAGGCCCCATCCACAAGCCCGGCAAGGTGCTCAGCTCAAAACTGGAAGACCTAACCTACAATTAACATGTTCCACAGCCCAGCTGATTTTTATTTAATAAAATAATGCTCTAATTTCGCCATGTGCCTCGCTGATCGCTTCCGCGCCTGCGGGTTCCCCCGTTCTGCGACACCCTGGAGCTCTGCACACTGCCTTCTGAAATTCGGCCTTTCGTTTCGCGTACGTGGGCCCTGGATCGCCAGCTGTAATGGGAACGCTGTGGCGGCCTCCAGCTGGCGGTGCCGGGACCTTCAGCAGCGGTTACACCCGGAGGTCAGCCTGAGCTGCTCTCTGCCAGCTTTGCTGGACGGCCGGGCGTTCTCCTCTCCGCTGGCCGCCCTCAGGAGGGGGTGCTGAGCCTCTCTCACAGACAATTTTTCGGATCCATGTCAGGACTTTAGAGGACGGGAAATCATGCGTGTGGCTGCCCTTCGCTGCCAGGCTGACTGTCACCTGCATATGTGTCTGTGTGTCATGGAGAGAGAGATGGGGCAGGAGAGGGGAGAATTCACGATCAATAAAGTATCGTTATTATAATTTAAGTTCTCCAGCCTGCATCTTCCACCTAGAAATCTCATTTCTAGCACTTGTGACTTTGGAAAATATGCACAAATCCTTTAGTCATCTCAGAAAATTGGACTGATGGGCTTAAGTACATTCGCGGGGAACCGTGCGCTGGGCTTAATGCCCTACAGCTAAAATGTGATTGGTATGAGGGCCGCGATCCCAGGGTGCTCTGGCAGTCCAGCGAGGACACGGAGCACATTCTCCTGGCCTGGCCTGCATCTGCGCAAACCACTGAAAAGCGGCAAAGTTCAAACGCAGGATTATTGCAAAGGACTTCCTTCCCTGGTGGAAGGAGCAGCCCAGCCCGGAGAAGACGTAGCCAGAAAGGCAGAGTGAGACCCTCACGGTCACATCTGTCCCCATCCCTGGACCTCTTCGGTCACCAGGCCCCAGTCCTGCAATCATGTGTGGGCCATTCTGGAGAGGCGTCGGCAGAAATATTACGGTGTCTGCCTTTTAATCCAAACAAATGCAACGGAAAGGCTGAGTCTGTGGTCATTTTTGTATCATAATCATATAAACATATATTTATTTTATTGTTCCAAACAAAACCATAAATAAAACTGCTATGTAAAATACATTAGTCCTTTGTGGGAAAAATAGCCACAGCAGTGAAATGCCTTCCAACAGCTCAACCAGCAGTGCATTGTGCTGGTTCAAGTTGTAGGGAACGCAAACAAAAAATGTCTTCGCATAAAAGTGTCAAATGAATGAGTAAATTTGATGCAATGATGAGGGCTTCACATCGCTTCATTCCACACCCTTGCTGGCTACATCATATCATACCCATGCTATCACTGCTGCCCGATGTGACCCAAGCAGCCCAAAACATTATAAAACCATGGCTGAATCAAAGCACTTGCAGATGTGTAGTACAACAAAGGAATCTGGATTTAGCTGTCGTACACCAGGACTGGGGAGGGGGGGGAATTGCTGAAGCGGTTGGGTCTGGGAGAGCTTCTTTACTGCATGGCCCTGAGCGGATCACACTGGGATGCACGGCGCCTCTCCCAGGTGGAACCACCGAGCGTCGCCACGGTCTTCCACTCCACTCTCTGCTCCTCAAACAGCCCAAGAAGCGCAACGTGAATGAAAATTGACAGCCGAAAAACATGCCTGGAAGTTACACGCCAGCACTGAACATCAACAGCGCTACGCGAGTGTCAGAGTCGGCTAGCGTCACTTAAACGAGTGTCTGGTCGCCGCATTAGGCAAATACATGCAGATCAGAAGAGACGCTGAAACAGAATTCCTTATTCAAAACACACGCTGCAACAAGTCAGGAAACTGTCTGTTATCTCTACTAAAAATGTACTGTGGATAAAGTTATACATATTTCCTTGGCAACTCTGGAAGCAATTAATTTTACATGGTAAAATGTATAAGAAGGAGGTGATTTACAAGATATCAGTGCAGCACTGAACAGGTTTGAACTGGATGCTTGTTTGCAGGAACCAGTGGGGGCCCTCAGCCAGCTGCCGAACCCCAAGGAAACCGAAAACACAGCGAAACAGCCTCATTTTGTTTTTGCTCATTTGATATTAAAATAGCACATAGTACATCTCCCAAAAGCACATGATCACCTAGGCCGAGGATGGAGGGGGAATGGGGAATGTTTGGCTGCCAGGAATCAAACTGATAGCACACATTAATAATGATAATAATAATAATAATAATGATGATGATGATGAAAGAAGCACATCAGACAAAGCGCAGATGAAATTTTAAACATGTTTGTAAACATTTCAGGACCTGTAAAAATGTAATAAATGTATGGCATATCCCTAATTAATTATACTCCTCTGTGGCAGCTTCATCTAACTAAAAGGATTCTCCTCTCAGACTCACACTGCCAGCTGTGCATTTTCATTGTCATTATTAAAATGATCACATTTTTTGTGCAAAATGTGGAAAATCTGCTGATCTAGACGAGGCTTATTGTCATAATACGCGACCAGACTCAAGGGTCATTTGACACCTTTCGCTATAATAAATAGCCAAGAGACACTTTAAAAAGACCAGAGGAAGGGGCTGCCCTGGGGACAGTGGGGGCTGTTTTTGTCAGGCAGCAGGGCGACAGTGTGGAGCGTCAGACCACGATCGAGCTGAACACTCCCCCCCCCCAGATCTGACCCCAGGGAACCGCAGCAGTGAATGAAATACTAACTAGAGTCAATGAAATACTAACTAGAGTGACTCTGGTCGCTTTCCCCTCCCGCTATCGATCACCTCGCTTCCCGAGTCTCTTACACCATCTGTGTCAATAATCGATTTGCGTGCAATTACACTAATCTGAAAGTACAGGAATTTAGAGGTAAGATCTTACAGGAGCAAGAACACAGTGTACAAACTCCTCCTGACAGAGAGAGATCTCATTAAACCAGCCTGGCCAGATTAATCAGCTCGAAGCCTAATCTTGCAGAACCACAATGCTCATTTCGAACAAGTGCCTTCAGTTTCGCTTAATCAGATCAGGTAGGAACTGTGTGATTGAACCGCGGGGAAGTTCTAAGTTATTCCGGGTCATTCCGGACCCCCATCCTACAGGCGAGCACTGCCCACTGAGGAGTGCTTATTTGTTTTTGTCAAAGTGCATCATACCTATTTAAAGAACAATTAACCTTTACTTAGCAGCATTGTGACACGCTAGTCCAACAGGAAAGCAACACAAGAGATTTCATTCAAAACCAGCCTCCATTTTTCCATCAGACTGACGACGGAAGCAAAGTTAAAGTTGGATGGTCTGGAATTGATCTGGAATTTAATGCAAGTGAAGAACAAAGTACTGGGCTTGGGTGGAATGGACCGGGCTGATTAGAGGATCATTGATCATTCTTTAAAGCCAAACTCATCATCATTGATAGGAGAATTACAGAGCAACGTAAATATGGACTCATTTTAAGAATGAAAGCTATATTCTGAAATTTAACACAGTGATTCACTGTGTCAGGTTTTTGTACGCTGATCTTAAACACAGATGTGTAAATATATAATTTTACTGTGATTTTGCACTCAGCTGAAAGACTATAAAAGCACGGAATGAATTATACATGATTTAACGGTTCCTAGGAGATAATTTGTGACATTTGTGTAGCCTGTAATAATACAAACACTCCAGCCAGCACTGATACTCAAAACATACAGGAAAGGAGGAGTATAATTAATAAATGTTTATTTTATATACAACCGCAGTCTAAGTTAGGCTCATACACCATGCTGAAGCCATTTTCAAACAAGGGAGCAAATTCTTCCACTTCTGTTGGTATGATAGTCATACAATTTTCAGCCTTGATTTCATCTGATAATTATAATAATAATAATAAGTGTAGCTAAGGTCCTTCACAGAAAGGACCTTAAAATGTACTGTTATTAAGGGCTCTCTGTAATTCATACCTCAGGCTGCGGTGCACCGGCGGATCCAAAGTGCAGCCGTACTCCAACACCCTCACACACACACTGGCTTGTGGGGACTCCCCATGCATTTCTATGGGGAAGAACGTTAATCACAGCATGACGCCCTTAACCCCTACCCAGCCCCAACCTTAACCATAAAGTAACCAAACAGAACATGAGACTTCTGGTATTTTTACTTTTTTGGCTGCATTCGCATATCCTTGTGAGGACCTGAAAAATGGTCCCCAGAACGTCAAAAAAACAGGTTTTTATTACACTGTGGGGCCCATTTGGTCCCTACAATGTAATATAAACTTAATATACACGCACACACAAGTCAGTTCCAGATGTGCTATCATCCATATACTGTGTAGAACCTCTGGCAATTAGCAATGTGAAAAATATCCCCATACAGGCAATGCTAGGATACTCCAGTAGATATTTAATTACAGTGTATAGGCTCCCTTGGAAAATAGCAGATATTAATTGCAATATTGCAAGCTGTGTAGTTCCCATGGTAATTATTCAGTAGGGGGAAAAAGTTCCTAAGCTTGCTTTTATAAAAGGCAAAATTCAACACTGCAGGTACAGGCAATTAAACCAGTACTTCAAAACTATATATACAGCTTGCAGTTCAAAATAGCACAAACCATTTATAAAGACAAATGCACAGAAAAAGATATTTGGTATTAAATGCAGAGATGAAAAAGTAGATTTTTTTTAGCCTGTGGTCTCAGCAACCAAGCATGCAAATTCCACTCTTTTCGAGAGCATTTATGCAAATAGTAGAGACATGACATGAAATGAAGGAGAAAAACACAGACGTGTTACATTACAGCCTCACAGCCATCGGATCACGGCATAATGGTGCAGATGTTACCGTGGGGCACATGTAGCCACATGGGACCATGCGTACAGACACACTCAGATACCTGGTTTCCATTAAGCTTTCCGGCTGCTTTTTTCTTTGTGGCAGTGATATTTAAGGAGGAAGCACCAGCAACACGGATTTCCAGTCAATTGAAGTTGACATAAGTAATAGTGATTTTAACAACAATATAAAATCGCCGTTTACTCATTCAGACACGGTATAAACCCAGTTAAACGTGGGAAAGAGTCCCTTAAGCAACCCGAAAAAGGCAAATATGAAGGCGGACACTCGGAGAAGCCACTTGTGACAGCGCGGAAAATGTAGCTGTCTCCCTCAATCAGGGAGAGGGGCCCGTTCAAGCTGCCACTCTCAGCACCGCAACGTTTCCCATCAGCTTTGGCCGTGAAACACCTGGCAACACTGCAAAGTGTAAAAATCCAATTCTGCACTGACCCTGACGAATGGTTCCGTGATACCGTTGGCAAAACAAGTCCTTTATTCTTCCCCGACTCTTCAGTACCTTCCAGCAAAGAAAACAAATTAATCTGAAGTGCTTTCTATCGAGGACAAATCACCATTTCATATATAAAGGCAGACTGTTATTTGACTGGAACAGGGCAGTAAAACCCTCCAAAACATCGTAATTATTAGAAATAGTGGCAGGCCTCTCTACCAACCTATAGTCCGATAAGTGGTCTTGCTTATTCGGTGAGAAATGAATGGCTATTAACAAGCCAACTACAAGTGCGAGGGGGCAGAGCAGCGTAAACATTAGCGTGACCCAGCAAACCCCTATTTTAGTCACTAGGGAGAAACCCCCCCCCCCTACTATTTTGGGCAAGGGTCTCCTGAAAATCTGTCTCCCAATGACCCAGACGCCGGGTGTAAAATAGCAGGCAGCATCTTGTGGACGGGGGGCGACAAACACAAACAGCAGTAATGTTCCCGGCCTATCTACAGAACGCTATTCCGGCCTCTGCATAACAGTCTGGAGAAGGAAGGTGAGGGTCCTTAATGCGTAATTACTTCTGTCGATGAGGCTTTTATTAACAATTAAAGCTGCACTGGCTTAAATGATTGGGCAAAAATGTGTATATAGCTCGGAGTGTTGGTGTGGCAGTGATATGAGCTGCTATTATTAAAAAAAAAAAAAAAAGAAATACAATGATATTTATCTTGCCAGTGGGGTGAACGTCTGCATTTATTAGTTTGTTCACGGGGGGCGATATTTCACTTTCATATCACCCAGAATGCACTGCGTAAGGCTCAGTTTCCTGTATCTACCATTTCAGTTGCCATACTAGCGTTTTCATCAAACGTGTTTATTTTCTCTGAC
>JABFDZ020000084.1:466318-480393 GCA_019775955.2 Pollimyrus isidori
CTTGTGAATCATGATTCACGAGTCAGTAAAGTGATTCTCGAGTATTGAACGATTCGTTCACGAATCGAACATCACTAGTTCACCATACCGTTAAGAGTAACCAGCATAGTGGTTATTTGGTTTGTCTCAGTGACAATGTTACCTTGTCCAGTAAATTTACTGTTGCACTCTGGGATTGTGATACTAAGGTCAAATTGTCCCTTTTTATTGTATAGGTTGCCGTTGATATGGAATTTGCCAAGAACATGTATGAGCTCCACAGAAAGGTCTCCCCCAGTGAGGTTATCATTGGCTGGTGAGTCTATTAACCCCCACATGCATTTCCTTATTCTGCTTGTCTCTCTCCATATTCGGGACCATTTAAAAGTCTGGACACATCTGCTTTTAATGCATTTGCCTCTATTTTAGGTGTGTGATTCAGCTTATAGTAAAAGGCCTCAAGGCAATGAAGTAATGCGTATCAAATAATGCAACGACCAAGAGAAGTGTCCAACGTTTCAGAATTTTCTCAAATTTCATACTGTTCATAATATCCTCCTTTTGCTTTAATCAATGCAGACTGCTGGCATTCTTTCAGCAGCTTCCATATATAGCCATCCGGAATACTTCTCCAATAGTCCTGAAGGAGTTTCTACAAGTTCTGGCCACAAGTTGGCTGTGTTGCTCTTACTGTTTGATCCAACTCATTCCAAGCGAGCCCTGTAGGCTTTAGGTCAGAGGATTGTGGGGGCCGGGTCATCTGTCATGGCACTCTTTTCTTGGTCACAAGATACTACAATATTTGCGTAACCTCGTGCATGAGGTCATTAGCCTGTTTAAAAAAGCTGACTTTCAGTAGCAGTGTCTGACTTTTCACTGGTACTGTATTAATGCATTCTTAAATGCAGTGCTGTCTTAACTAAAGATTCTGTCCATCGTGCTTCTGGGGAAGCTTTCCGAGGACATAAGGGATGCTGAATATGTTGTGCATGTTAGATTTACAGGGTGAGGTTTGTCACAAACAAAATCATACACTGTAGTACTGTGTGAAATGCTTTTCCACCTGTTTCCATTAAGGTACTTGATGAAATGTGTCATAGAAAGGAAAGCAAAATTGTATCAAAAGATAAGAATAAAATACGAATTAAATAAAATAATAAAGCTACAAGTAGTAAATCAGAATCGGTAAAAGATGTGCGATTATAGTGTGGTATGATAAGTTACTTGTTAGCCAAGGTTAAACTTTTAGTGCATGCTGTTGTTTGGGGATTACAGTGAGAATGTAATACCCATAATCCTTTTGTCCCGGGTTTGCAGGTATGCTACAGGATATGACATCACAGAGCACTCAGTGCTGATTCATGAATACTATAGCCGTGAGGCTCAAAACCCCATCCACCTGACTGTGGACACAGCCCTGCAGAGCGGCAAGATGAACATCCGCGCTTACGTTAGGTAGGACGGCCAGCAGGCACCCATCTCATTGAAGTCGTGTAGATAGTAGCGTAGTTATTGTGTGTTTAACAGAGTAATTATTGAATTTTGTTCTTCTGAGGTTCAGTTAGCTTTCCGGACAAGAGAACTGGAACATATTTCTAGATTTACCAGCAGAGTCTGCAGGAAATCTCAGTTTGGGTGGCTTTTAGAGGATGGTTATGTTGATGGGGGCTACAGTGCATTATATCTGTTCTATGGTCCCACTTAGAAAATAGAATAATCTTTTATATTATTTTGATGTGGGGTGCCAACATGGACAGCAGTGGCTGCCTCTGTTTGCAAAAGCAGGCTCTCTTTTTGAAAAAGCCTGTATATATTTTTTATTTTCTTAGTATACCTGATAATGTGTGTTGGGTTATTGTTTATTTTCGGGCAGCGCTCAGATGGGGGTGCCAGGAAAAACAGTAGGTGTGATGTTCACACCCCTGACCGTCAAGTACGTCTACTACGACACAGAAAGGATAGGCGGTGAGTACCTGCTCCCCTCCACCGGTGATCTGCACTTTGGCCGCTGGCTATGTAGCAGATGGAATGCTTCTGAAAGTCATCTGCAGCTCACTGATACAGTAGCTCTCCTCTCCTGTGTCAGTGGACCTTCTCCAGAGAACGCGAGTGTCATCCAGCCGTACCAACGGTCTGACATCCGACCTGGAGCAGGTCGGGGCGGCGGCCTCACGGGTTCAGGACATGTTGGCCACGGTGCTGTCTTACATCGAGGATGTTCTGGTGAGCCAATGCTCTCTGTTGCTCCGGGGCAGTGCTAGCAGCCGAGAGTGAATGAATGAATGGATGGATGGATGAATGAATGCCTTTATCATCATTGCACAAGGTACAACAAAACTGGGAGACTGTCCTTGTCAGTACAAGAAAGAAAGTCAGGACACACACACATATATATTATATTATGGAGTAAAACGCAAAAGTGTAGTGGTCTAGAGGTTGAGTGTGGTTCAGGTGTTGAGTAGTGCACGTGTTTCGGGGATGGTGGTGGTTGTGACAGTGGTGGTGATAGTAATGTTCGCCCTCAGTCCGGTAAGGTCACGGCAGACAACAGCGTGGGCCGCTTCCTCATGGACTTGGTGAACAAAGTCCCTAAGGTCACAGCCGAGGACTTCGAGACCATGCTGAACTCCAACATTAACGTGAGCTACCTGCCCCCCTGCTTGAGTCTTCAGTACCGTCTTCATTGCAGCTGCGTAATAACTCGCCGTTCTGGTGTAACGCAATGTTTGGTGTCTCTTTCTCTCTGCCAGGACCTGCTGATGGTAACCTACCTGGCCAACCTTACCCAAGCACAGATAGCTCTCAACGAGAAGCTTGTGGTCCTCTGAATTTAAAAAGATGGAAACAAGAATTTTAAACTTCACGTATAAGAATAAAGGTGTCAAACATTCCATATGTGGCTTTTTTAGTGAATTATTGGAAACTCTGGAGCAGGTTGCAGCGATTTTTCTGCACCAACAACATTTAATATTATTTTTCCTATGATGCCTATATAATTTTGAACATATCATTTGTAAACTCTTATTGCTGCATATTATTCTTTATAATCTGTATCAAAAATAGATTTTTGTAAGAGGATAGGTTTTATAATGATTGTCATAAATGCAAAAAGTAGCGTAGTAATAATTTTATCCACTCGGCTAGATTAGATGTCTGACTGACTGGAGCAGAAATGACTACACCGGATTTCTGACTTGCCACTAAACGCTAATGCGCTTTGCAGTTACTCAGAATTAGAGAGGATCACATTCAGTTCTTGACCTATATTTGTCAAAATGTTGTTGTATTAACGAAAGCTAAGTGAATGTGCATTTAGCCAGTTGAAAAAGTTCTAATTAAAATAAGGGCAACCGTATGATCACTTTTCAACAAATCCTATGCGTTTTATAGTTTTACACTTGCAATTACAATTTAAGAAGTAGTGTTCCCCACACATAAGTACAGCTGTGGCCAAATGTTTTGAGAATAACACAAATATTAATTTTCACAAAATCTGCTGCGTCAATTTCTATGATAGCGATGGATGGATGTGCATATACTCCAGAATGTTATGAAGAGTGATCAGATGAATTGCAATTAATTGCCAAGTCCTTCTTTGTCATGAAAATGAACATCTGACAAACAGACCTACAAACACTGAAGCAACAAACTTTGTGGAAAAAATAACACTTGCGTCATTCTCAAAACTTTTGGCCACAATTGTAGCGGACCAGTTTGAGATTCTTTAGAGCGATTGTTTAAGATGTCTGGTATGTGTATCATAACCTTAGTCATGTGTTTATATTTCTTTGAATATTATTAATTTTTAGTTATACTCCTTACTGTGATTTTTGTTCACCCATAGTTACCGTTTCACACCATTACCGTACAACGCAATTACCACCCAGAATGACAGCAGTCAGTGGCCACCGTTTGACATTCACACGATACTGTGTCATGTTATCTTGCAAAAACGTATTTTGTGGGAGGTGGGGGAAGTCTAAAATGTGATCCAAGTGAACAGTAAGGTCCGATATGGTAGTATGTAAGTGTCGGGCATAGTATTCACTGCCTGTTTCCATAATCTCCCCTAATTTTACTGTTCCCGATGTGAGTGGCACCCCCCAACCCGGCTCACTGCGCGTCACCGCCGTCACTGACACGCGGTATCCTCGAGGAATGCACTTCCTGCTGCGGGAGGTCACGTGATGCGCGCTGGCGCTCGGACCGGCCACAACAATACGGCAGAGCTGCCGTGTCACTCCCACGCCCGCGCCCTCGCTATGGCGGACGGCGAGCGCTCACCGCTGCTGTCGGACCTCGGAGACGGAGCCCTTGGCGGGGCCAACGGCGGAGTGTTGCCGGGAGCGGCCCCATACGGCTTACCCACCAAACCGCAAAGTGAGTAGCCGTGGCTCAGGCTAGAGAGCGGGTGAGTTGGAAACGGTGTGATGGTCGCGTATGTGTCAGGACGCGGCGGTTATTTACGTTCCCAGATCCGTTATTTCAGCTTGGAGTGCCGGTGTGCAGCTCCAGACATAGCGGTTTGTTAAATCGACGCTGGCGGCACGCAGTGAAGTGCAGCGCGGCACCGCAGCTGTCGCTGTAAGGAATAAATCACGGATCATAGAATAATAACGACGCCCCAGCGCTGCCTCTCACGTGTGAGGTAAACACTAGTTACTCACGAGCCGCACTAAACGTGCACACCGCACTTGCCTATTTTTGCTGCTTATACCTGTTCTGTCATTAATACAAGATGCGCATCCAGTAGGGTGGTGGCGATCTAAAGCACCCTGTAATCTAAATGAATTATCACGCGCTGAATATTTTTTGTACATGTGGTGCAGTTACGGTCCCAAGGTGATTCATGCTTGGTGCTAAATTACCGTGGAATTTTTCGTGATGTTTAGTTGTTATTGCCATTTAGTCTGATTTCTGAAGGAGTGTAATCTCCGGGCACCTGATTTGATTGACGTTGTTCATTAGCCACTGATGAAGCTTTTCAATGCGGTCCGATCAGAAACCGGCCAATGAGCGTCCGCTGAGGGCGTGGCTAGCGCCAGGGCAGTGCTTTCTGGGGAATGCATGTTTGTTACAGTTACGTCGGCAGTTTTTTCCCCAAAACTATTACCTGGCCGCCTGTTTTGGCAAGTCATCGTCCGTCCGTCCAGTCTTCAGCTGCCAGCTACGCTGATAATTTTATTATATTTCGCATTATGTACCATTGACGTTGCCTCATAAATTGTAATAGAATGCAATCCGGTTTTTCACTTTCTGTTTTTTGTTGTGCCCAGCCGGGGAGGTGGGGCATCATGTAGTGTAAATAATACTCTACGGCGTCTATTATCGTGCTATATAAACGCAAACCACCATTTTTCTAGTACTTTTAATGGTAGGATTAAAGTGTTTTATTCTGTTTTTCTCCGTGGCAGACGGTGTTAAATACGCCCTTTCATTCTTCCACCTTCCTCTAAAGTTTCTTTCCAGTGAACCAAAACTCATTTCATAACCAAACCAAAATGGAGAAAACCAGAAGTGGTGGGTTTTTATGTCTGTATGTGTGCCGATGGTGGCAGTGTCCCAGCACTATGCACCTGTATATTTACGCCGCTTGGACTCCTTGGCCAGTGTTCTCCACCTCCACCGTTGGGCTGGACTCCTCCTCTCCTGTTTGTGTGAGTTTGCATGTCCTCCTCATGTCGTGGACTGTTTCCACCAAGTACTCCTGTATTCTCACACAGTATAAATACATGCAATATGCCTGTCTCTAGGTATCCATCAAGTGTGTGGGGGGGGGGGGGGCGTCCCAGCCGGGGTGTATCCCAGCCCAGAAGCCTGTAGGATAGGTTTCAGGCTCCCCACAACCCTGACCCGGTTCGAAGATGGATGAACCTGGTCATGTCCTACTGCGGCCTGTTAACTTGTGTGTTTGGGTCCTGCTGTATTTCTCTTCACGATTCCTTAGTTCCTGGTGCAGACAGCCCACGTCGCTGGATCCTTTTATCCTCTTCCGCTCCTCCCAGTTGTGGCCTCTTGATTCGTCCATTAGCAGCATTAGATATTTTTACAGAGAGACGCTGTGTAAGACTTGACATGTCCTCCTGGGAGCGGAGCTGGCCAGTGTTTATACAGTGTTTCCCAACCCGGTCCTCGGGGATCCCCGGACGGCCCATGTTTTTGCTCCTTCCCAGCCTTTCGTCTGACACATCACAGCAAAAACATGGACTGTTTGGGGATGCCCAAGGACCGGCTTGAGAAACACTGGTGTAATACACATTCTGAGTATAAACTTACTGCTGAGGAGTTGTGTTGTACCTGATTGCTAAGCATCCTCCTCTTCCCCCTCCAGGCTTCCCCCCTTTCCCTAGCCCCACCCAGCCCTCTGTGCTCCCTGGGGAGGACCCCCCGCCCTACTCCCCCGTCACGTCTCCCGAGAGCTGCGGCAGTGCCCCCCCTGTGATAAGCTGCCGGGTGTGTCAGAGCGTCATCTGTGTGGAGGGGAAGATCCACCAACACGTGGTGAAGTGTGGGGTCTGTAATGAGGCCACGGTAGGTGCACACCGGCCACCCGTGTTGGCTGACATTTACACAGAATAATTTTCACACGCGTCGCGGTGCTGGCTGTATGCACGAGCTTTACACAGCAAACACGGCTTGTGTTTCTCTGTCCATACGACATGTTGATTTGAAGTAGGAAATTCCATTAAACTTTATTATATGACTCTGGTCAGGATTGAATAGTAGCATTATTTATTCATCTGACTATCTATCCACCGCGACTTGCACTAGAGGGAGGAGTCACTCCTTGTGAGCTGCATTGTTGACACAGTGTTATTTGCACAAAACTGCTATTATAACAATATCTCATTTATACCCTTAAAGAACAAAATTCCAATGAAAGGGTTATATGTTAAATGCCTACACACCTTTTGCAGCCCATTAAAAACGCCCCCGCAGGGAAGAAATACGTCCGCTGCCCGTGCAACTGTCTGCTTATCTGCAAGGTCACGTCACAGAGGATCGCCTGTCCTCGGCCCTACTGGTAAGCGCTACTGCCTCTCCCCGTGCCATACTCGTCTGCTTTTCAACCCCCACTTACTCCATACCGCACAACATACCCCTGACCGATGGTATCTTTCATTGCATTGTACCAGCCAAACTGTAGGGGGCATAGTACTTGAAGAGCAGTCATGGGCGTTCTCACTACTACTTGTCCATAGCAGGAAGTGTGGCGGCGTTGCTGTAGAAGGACTTCATCAGGCGTGACTGGCTTGTGTTTCTGGCCCACAGTAAGAGGATAATAAATCTGGGTCCCGTGCACCCAGGCCCCGCGAGTCCCGATCCGCAGCCAGCTGGAGTGAGGGTCGTGTGTGGCCACTGCAGTAATACCTTCCTGGTAGGTGTCTGCTGTTTCCTGTTCTGCTTCAGGAACTGCCAGCTCAGCTCCCACGTGTCCGACGGGCGGTGAGATGTTAAACCCGTTGGAGGCCGCCCACTGGGGGCGCCGGCGCTCAGCTCCCCTCGCGGGCCGCCATCATTCATTCTGGGCGTGTTACTGTGCCCGCTCCTTCGTTCCGGTTCCTAGGATCAGCCGGAACATGTTAGGACACCGGAAGGGTTTTCCTTGGGGAGTGTAACCTGTAGGGGGAGCAGTGATTAGGGTGCAGTAAATGGTATTTTATATAATCCTAATAAGAATCTACTATTTCAGGTCACGATGGTGTCCTTAATAATAATCTGTCATTCTTAAATCCCGGCACGTGGCAGCGTGCTATTTGTTCCCTCTGCGCTACATAACCATATTTGGTATTATACTTCTTGGCTGGTCTTGTTAGCGATCGCTTGGTGTTTCTGTGGAGTGCCGGCCGGCTTTCACAGCCACGTTCTCCTTTCAGTGGACAGAGTTCACGGACAGAACGCTGGCCCGGTGTCCCCACTGCCGGAAAGTGTGAGTACACTGAGCAAACGAGCCGCCGTCGCCAGGCTTCCCAGGTCCGCCGCCTGTTTCCGGCGTTTGTCCTGAATGAATAGTATGTGTATTAGGGATGGACAGGTGATGTCATCACAAGGACAGCCACCATGCCGGGGGACACTTTATCTCAACACAGCGACCCGTGTGGCAGTGATCCTGTCCTTCTCATGTCTTTCCTTTTAATTTTCACTAAAAAGGAAATTATATTCACCGAAAGAACGCACCTGAGAGAAATGCCCATTTCGAGAAAAACAAAACAAAGCGAAGACTCTGAACTGGGAAACACATCTTTCATAAACCACCTTGACCCCCACGAGCTGCCCAAGCGGGGGTAATTAGGGCGAGGGCAGTTTTAGATAAATTTTGGATTGACACTGCCTTCAGCAATTAACCAGTATGCATGGTTTTGTTGCCTGAAATTTGGTGATGTGTTAAAAAGAATTTGATTTTTGAAATTCAGTTTCAGTTTACAAATACATATAAAATAAAATGAATGAGCACTGGGTCTTTTTTTTTTTTTATTCCTACTTACCTGTGCAGGCCTGAATGTAACAGGTTACAGATGCAGTGATGGCCAGTGCTGTGCACTAATGCACTAATGATCCGATCACTTTGCAACTAATGAACTTAAACATGAGTGTAGTTCGGTCTGCAGTAGAGTGAACAACACACAAGAGGTAGTAATAGACAAAAACATTAACTTTCATATTGTGTTGTCTCAAAATCATGCTTTGGAAAATTATTGCGTCATGTTGATTTTTCTCGCACGTTGCTTGTCTTAATCAGTGTTTTATATCAATAGATTCCAAGAGCTTTCTAATGGTAGCTGATGCCCCTGATTATTTTAATTGATCAGTAGAGTAGCTTATAAAAACCAGATAAAAAACAAAAGAGATGAACGTTAATTAATTGATTTTTAAACTTGCAGAACACTAATGGCAGTAATATCTAAAAGGGTTTTTGTTGATGCATTAATTATGTAGATAGGACATCAACTTATATGTACGTAAGTAATAAGCAGTTGTGCATTTTTTTTTTTTTTTAGTTTTTCTTTTTTGGATTGCTGAAGTATGCAAAGTAATACATTTACCTAAGTATGTTGCAGCCCTCAGAAAGCCTGCATATTTTACATTCAATATATCAGTTTGTTAAATGATTCGATGTCATATTATCGACTACACAATAATGTCATACAGTTGCACACTTTTAGTGAATAAATCTGAATATAGTTAGACACAACAAATGCACCGCTACCTTGAGGATGAGAGGTATCCAACCAGCATGGCGGATCAATCCCACAATGCAGTATGGATGCCCAAGCTCCGTAGGGACATTCACCCCCTGATTCCTCCCTCTCTGTTCACACAGCTCCTCAATTGGCCAGCGGTATCCCAGGAGGCGGAGCTGCTGGTGCTTCCTTTTGTGTCTGCTTTTCAGCATTGCAACAGCAGGATTAGTGGTGGGTGAAAATGATGCATTGTGCAATGTGCTGGGATATGGATGTGCACGCCACCCAGTGGCCGCCGTGAGAATGGCATCTCTATCACGCGCTGTGCTTAGTATTATTAATGCACGCTGCTGTGTGCTGCATTATGCACTCAGCCACCGCACAGCAACCATTCACTATCAAATGTTTGATTAACACTGACGAAAACAGACAAAGAAATGACAGCAGCAGAAAATAGAGAATAATATGCAGAGAACAAACAGGAGTGAAATAAAACAATAGTAGTAAAATTAATCATGCAGTGTGTAAGTATACAACGCATCACAGTTCACTCTGGGCAGTTTTACAGTAAGGACTCGGGAGGGAGATTCCCGACTCGAGTATGATAGGAACTGATCCTTACCGTAAACCATAGACTATAAGTTCCCAAGGTTCTCTGTAGCTGTGTGGTAGAAATACTGTGGGCTGTGCACATTGTCACGTGTAAGTTGGTTCTTGTTTTTCCTCGCTTCCTCATTCTGGCATGCTCTCTCTCCCTCAGGCCGGTACCTGGCTCCACGCCAAGCAGTACCGGGGAATCTATGCCTCCTGGGCCGTCCTGATCCTACTGGTTGTGCTGAGCCTTGGCCGAGCCCTCTACTGGGCCTGCATGCGGGTCAGCCAGCCCCTGCAGAGCTTCACATAGAGCGGGGCAGTGACGGGGAAGGGGGGCGGGGTCAAATGGAGACGGAAGTGCAGCCAGATACATTTACACGCCCGGTCGCGAGTTACAGTCACTCGTGCATTTTCACTCATTTCCTTACCCAGATGGACATTCCTACACACACACACAGCAAAGCCACATTCATGTCTGCATATTTGTGCAGGAAGCGGGAGGGGCCATGACTTGCGCTAATTTTTACGTAAACGGTACGTTAACGTGCAGCGTGCCTTCTCTGTCCCCTTAGAGGGCTCCCGGCCAATTCCTTACTAGAATAATAATCGAAGTAAAACTTCATGGACCCAGCTGCCATGTGCCTGGTTCATGTTCTGCAAGCGATGATCGGTTTTAGTTGGTGTTTTAGCAAAGCTCTGTGTTCCATGGTACCCTGTGATATATCGTATATCGCAGTAATGGCCCTTTAAATCATTGAATCCACAAATCGTGGTGCCGCCTTTGACGGCTAAGGCTGGTTGACAAGCCCTCGCTGATCCCGGGCCGATCAGTGAGTCTGGCCGAACCCGGATGTGACCCAGACAAGGCAGGGCTTCTCAGACAGCAGCTCCACGCTGATCTGTTGCCACTGCCTGTGTGTGTGTCTGTGTGCGAAAAAGAAAGGGAGAGAGACGGTGAGTTTGCTATATTATGCGTGTGTGTCTGATATAATGTGCGTGCGTGTGTGTGTATGTGTGCATGAAAGACAGTGAGTCTGCTGTAGTGTGTGCGTGCATGCGTGTTTGTGTGTCTGCATATGCATCTGTGGTCTAGGTGGAGGTCATGCACTGTCCTGTAAACCTGAATGGCAGTGCTGTGCTGGCATAACGTTTGGGTATCTGTCGTCACGTGGGATGTTAAAAAATACCCGCAGAGATGTAGCAAAGGGACCTGCAGTCACAGACCCCGCAGAATATCTTCGAATTGAGCAGGAAGTAACTACACACTATTTTATTCTTGTTAAAAAAAAAAGCAGATAATTCGTAGAACAATTGAAAATGCACTCTGAAAGTAGAGGCACCTGTTTACCGGTGTCTAACCCTTTGCCAGTTTAGCTTTTCAGCTTTGCTTTGCTCTGTAAATAGTTTTCCTTCTTGAATGTGAATAATTTTCTGAAGGATGATCAAGGCCAGATCTCTTCGTCTGTCTTTTCCCCTCTTCACAGGCATTACTTACCATTTTACTGTAACTCTGGAAGACCAGTCACATGTTTTGATTCTGCTATTTCCTCATTCTTGTTTCTGTTCTGTGTTTCTAGGAATTATATGTATTTACTTGTTCGTGGTCTTTCGGATCTTGAGCAGAAAAACTGTTAAATTGAGAACTGGAATCTGAAATGGGGGTTTTGCAAGTGCAGTTATTAGCTCTGATTAGTGTCCTCTGCGTGTGTGTGGTATGTCCAAGAGGCCATTCTAGATCATTCTAGAAAAGCAGTCTCCTGTATACCAGTGTGTCTGAGTTTCCAAGGCCAGTAGAATGGGTTTCTTGCGGGGGTCAAATGGAAACCAATCAATGAAATGTGCTGCGCGCAGCCTGAAGCTGAACTCGGGCATGATTAAGGCAGGCGGAGCCGTGGTTAAGGCGGAGCCGTGGTTAAGGCGGAGCTGTAAATCCGCAAGGGCGCGAGCCGGTGGGATCCTCTTATCACGGAACCCCTTCTTAATGGGAAGCTTTGTAGAGAAAGGGGCCATGGAGCGAGGGAGGCCCCGCAGAGCAATACAGATGCCACAGGATGGTGTTTGGACGTAGAAGCAGGGCCTCGACTTGCTTAGGTGTTAAGGCTCTGGTCATGTGACCTCTGCCGCCTGGGCTGAGGGAGATACCGGCTTGTAGTTTTCTACATGGAGCTCATTCCACAATGAAGCAATTTTATTGTCCTGCCAGCAAAAAAACAAAAAAAAAACGCAGTTGATTTCCCCCTTATTTATTGCTCACCTGATGTTGATTAAAAATACACTAAACTGTGGTAGAAGTGAGGAGCAGACCCCCAAAGCTGGAATTGGGTTAGCAGCTGTGCAGTGTCTGTTTTCATTGGGAATCTCAGAGTCCACACTACTCCAAACAATACGGCTTGCCTAATCAAACACACGTAGCCTGCTGAATGCCTGCTCGGCTACAAAAGCACCAGTAACCTTTCCTTTTACTCCGAGTAATTATTTTTATTGCTGTAGTTCTCTGGTGTATTGTAAATAAATGTTTCTTTTTGTCAAATTAACCATTGCACTTGTATGTCACACTAAACTGTTTGTTTTTGTTTGTTTTGTAATTTAATAATTCTGAGCATTGTTTGCAAGACTTAATGAAGTCTCTGATTTTTGTTACTTTTGATTGTACATTTGATTTGAGTTTTAATCGCCATTGTTTAATTTGATACTCGGCAGCGAAGCATCTGGTCGCGTTGTGTTCCAGAAACTTCAGCCCTGAGCAATTGACACGGTCATGACCGGCCACTGACGTGCCCACTGACAAACGCATGTCTGTTACATCTGTATACGCAAACACTTCCACACATGCAGAACGGTCCCGGGCAGGGTTGTCCATTGGAAAAAGGTCCACCCTTTTCCCCCAACGATGGGGTGGTTTATTGTCTGCTCAACTGGAAAATGATAAAGTGGTGTTATTCATAAATGATACTACTGTTGGGTCTTAAATATTTAACCCTAGTTTATTGATGATTGTACAATATCAGTGATGTTTCCAACAATAATGGTGGCCAATCGTCTTTTCAGGGTTTGTTTACAATTAATAAAGCAGTAAAGACCTTTGAAGACACCCCTGTCCGTCTCCTATAATTTGTCTGCTCTTGGTTTTGTTTTTGTTTTTTTTTTTTTGCTCTTGGACACTTGAATTTCATGCGGATATTTTTTTTTTCTCCAGACACAGCGAGATGGAGGGATAGGAAACGTACGGAAACCTTTCAGAAACCACAACCCCCCCTGAGAATACGACAGGGGTGAGAGAGAGGGAGTGAAAGAGGAGCAAGTGTGTGACCTGGTGGAAAAAGAGACGGAGAACAGATTGAAGGGCCCCGTGTCGGGACCAGGGGTCGGGTGGGGCGGTAGGATAATTCTAACCACCTCGCTTTAAGGGCTTTGGGCTAAGAAAGCATCACAGTGCAAACTCTGCAGGGGACAGTGTAATATTAATCTGGTGCTACACCATCGGAGCAAATTCTCCTCTAAAACCTCCATCCTCTTTACAGGGCCTTACACAAACAGACGGGGCGCAGATCTCCTCTAAACCCTTCATCCTACTTACTGATAACAGGATTTGATCTCTAAGACCCCAGACCTCTCTTGTTAACCAGACGATATCAGCTTCTTCTCACGGGTATGCTAACCAGTGGTAGCTATGTCACCAGTTCACACACAAGTGCGTTGTAACTCATAAAATAGTAGATTACAAAACTACGGTCAGATCAGGCCAGTAGCCTTCCTGTTGGATGAACACTGTGGCGAGTTTGTGAATAGGTCATCTTGATGATGTTAGCCATGGTAATGACTGGTTGGTATGACTTTCTGTATGACCCACAAGGATTCTTCAATGAAAGATTCAGCCTTACAAAAAATGTGAATTGACTTGCACCTTCTGTTCCTTACTACGGGTATAGCAGCCAACCGCACATTAATTTTAGTCGTGAAGGTCAGAGCATCTGGGAGTGAGTTCAGATGCAAAGTGGCCGCATACAGAAAGGGACCTGGTCACCCAGCATCAATACCAAACCTGGATGACACAAATCTCACCTGCCGTATTCCAGCATCTAATGGGAAGCCTTCCCAGAAGAGGAGAGGTTATTACAGCAGAAGTCTGCCAACCAATTGCTGTTGTGCAGCCCTGGTCTGTTTAGTGGGATACTTATAAATGCTGCTGCTGTGCAATCCTGGCCTGTCTACTGGGATACTTGTAAATGCTGCTGCTGTGCAGTCCTGGCCTGTCTACTGGGATACTTGTAAATGCTGCTGCTGTGCAGTCCTGGCCTGTCTACTGGGATACTTGTAAAT
>JABFDZ020000084.1:483274-500171 GCA_019775955.2 Pollimyrus isidori
CCACGCCAGTCTACAACTAAAATGCTTCATGACCAGAAGGTCACATTTGGATATTCCCATAATAAGGTTCTGGGCTGTGGGACACTGTTGAGGCTGGGAATCCTCTCTGGGGATCCTCATTTCACGGCAGGAGAGGAATAAAGACCATTTAGTATGACCAACTCATCTGTCAGGCTGGTTATGGCATTAAGAATGACACCAGCTTCATTCCGGGATCCATGGCCTTCACCAGCCCTCCTGACCTGGAGGTACTTCAGGGTAAAACACTCCGTAAAGCATGATGTGAGATGGATGGGAATGAAGCTGTGCGCCTCTGGTCCTCCTAGCTCCCCAGGTGCTCACCCTGTGCTCCTTTTCTCTCTGAGCAGCCTCCTCCTTCCTCATCCTCTTCCTCTCCCTCCATTTGATTGCTTTATCCAAATCCGTATCTGTTCTCTTTCGTTAACATAACATCAAAGATGTAGAGTTCTTTTTAAGCTGGGAATCCCATAGGGTATCGCAGATAGCCATAACTCACCTTTCCATTCTCAAACACCTTCTTAAGGGGACCTAAACTTATTTTCTTCTGCCACTTTCTTAGTCGTATTGTTTGACACCCTCCTCATTACTCCCATTTGACCTGCGTCCGATGACAGGAATGTATTATTTACCCACTAACAGAAATACCCATCTCTTTTGCCTACTTTGTTCACACGGCACGTGATGCGGTGCCCCTTAAAGTCTGTCTCCTTTGACGATAATCAAACTCAAGGCGGGCGACGAGGGCGGGGGGTTGTGCGCGCGGTCTGTCAGTTGTCTCTGACAGTAGCCGCAGAACCGAGGAAGAAGATTCAACGGGAAGAGGTCGGGGCCATTCTGCAGGGCAAGTTTCCAGCGTCGGCTTTTCAGAGGTATTCAGCGTATCTGGCAAATCCCTTATTATCGCTGAACAATTTAAAATGTATATCGAAACATATTTCATAAGAATAACCATAGGTGCTGGCAGGCATTTTCATGAAATAACCATTGTAATAGTATGTAATGCAAAGTGATAACCTTGAGTACTTTAATTGTCTAGTGTATAAAATAAGCCTGTGTATGTTTTGAAAAATTAAGTGACATCCCTCGGCGATAATTAAAGGAACAAGGCTATTAAATCTAATGTTTACATTGTATCATGTTATAATAAATTTAAAGCCAATATAAAGTTCTTATGAGACATTTTATTGGAAGTGTAATATATTTTAAAAAGTTATAAATTAATAATCTTTTATATGAATTATATTTTTTTGTTCTTCATTCAATGAAAAATGTTTTCATTCAAAATAAAAAGTTATTTAAAGATTCTGTAAAAGATATTTTTACATGCATTTAAATACATTTAATATTTTTCATAATTTAAAATTTAATCGTTATAATACAAATAATCTAAAACACAATTTAGTCGAATATATGTCATGCTGATAAATAGCTGAACACTTTCAGAAAATATAAAAGACTTTTTTGTGTGTTAATTTAATCTTAATTTCACAGCAGTCAGTAGGATTTACAAAATAAAATTTCTATTTTAAACTCATAGTGGTCTCCGTCTAAATCGTGTATTTATCAGATATTTGCATAATCTGCGTTATTTGTTTCCCAAAAGGACGTCTTTAATGGCCCAGGTGTGACATCCGACAGAAATATCCGACTTTTCAGAGCATCGAGAGCATCCAACTTAAAATTCGCTTTTCTGATCGTATTATTATATTTTTTAAAATACAACATTACAGACATAGGGATACTTTATTAAACGGTCACATAATTTTATCACGTTTTTAAATGTATTTAATGTATAACGGATACCATGGGATGTAACGGTCATTTCTTCACAAATTTACAAGAAACCGTTTTAATAAACTCAATCAGACAATATCTAATTTCCGTCCGGCTTCACTAAACACGATACAGACGACTGAAAGTCATTAGATAACAATTAATGTAGTCTCACCTAAAACTGCACTCCCTAACAATTTTATTACGGAGATGGTTGCATGAATTTTTTATCTGTATTAGAAGAAAAATGTATTAATATATTGATGTAATGAACATGAATTAATATCAGTAATTCGCACTATGCACGCGCTTAACTTAAAATACTGTCGTGTATTTTGTGTGCGCCTACTTTTCGCCAAACAACGGCATTTTATACACTAACCCTGTATTTATTTCTCATTTGGGCCCTTCATACGTTTATGCACTTCTGTTTAATCGTTAAACATATTTTTCTAAATGTTATAACGGGACGTCCATTCTACGAAGCAGCAGACTTTGGGATGGTAGATGTATTTCATTGGTTAAGCAGTCTGATCACACACAAAGTAATGAGAATGGTCGTGAACTGCGATGCTTGTGTTTATGATGATGATGACGACGATCCTTTTCCACAGATGCAGTGCACCTGTAGCGCTCCTTTAGGACCTGTCACCACCCCTTACTGGACCAGAAGTAAATTTTAAAATCCTTCACTTTATACGTATAATGTCAGGGGAATTATACCCATGATATATTAAGGCAGCCTGTATATATACTACGCTATTTTATTTCAGTTCTGTTGTGGCAATTACACCGTAATCATTTGTGATTATTATTTTGTGCCTGTTCGCTGACTAGCATAAGCTACCTCTGTTTGTCTGCCTGTGTCCTGTCAGTAGCCCCTGATACTTCTTTCATGTGTCTGCAGGTACTGACTGTTAATAGCCATGAAGACGTGTGTGCAGATGTGCATGCATGTATGCACATGCGTGTGTGTGCGTGTGTGTTTGTGTGCCTCCGTGTGTGTGTGCGTGTGTGTTTGTGTGCGTCCGTCCGTGTGTGTGTGTGCGTTTGTGTGCGTGTGTGTGTACGTGTGTTTGTGTGCGTGTGTTTGTGTGCATGTGTGTGTGTGTGTGTGCATGCGTGTGTATGTGTGTTTGTGTGCGTGTGTGTGTGCGTGTGTTTCTGTGTGTGTGTGTGCTTGTGTGTGTCCCTGCGTGTGTGTGTGTGTGTGCGCCCTTACAGACCAGGGATCCCAGTATCTGCCCCCCCCCCACCCCCTTGACCTGGCTTCCTGCTCTGAGCTGCAGTCACTGTCTCCCCAGCAGTGCTGTTCCCAGACTGGGCCTACAAGCCAGCGTGGTCCCCCGGGTCCCGGCAGGTGCAGCTGTGGCACTTCCTGTTGGAGCTGCTGGGACGCGGGGAGGGCGGAGCCATCGACTGGGGCCGGGAGTGGGGGGAGTTCGTGATCCGTGACCCCGAGCGCCTCGCACGGCTCTGGGGTGAGAGGAAGGGAAAGCCACACATGAACTATGACAAGCTGAGCAGGGCGCTGAGGTGAGGCTGCAGTGTGTGCAAATACACACACATACAGACAGACACTCACGCACACACACATACACACACAGACATAGACACACACACACACATAGACACACACACATACAGACAGATACTCACGCACACACACATACACACACAGACATACAGTAGACACACACACACACATACAGACAGACACTCACGCACACACATACACACACAGACATAGACACACAGACATAGATACACACATACAGACAGACACTCACACACATACACACACATACAGACAGACACTCACACACACACACACACATACAGACAGACACTCACACACAGACATAGACACACACAGACATAGACGCACACACACACACATACAGACAGACACTCACGCACACACACATAAACACACAGACATAGACACACACACACACATACAGACAGACACTCACGCACATATAGACAGACACTCACGCACAGACACAGACATAGACACACACGCACATATAGACAGACACTCACGCACAGACACAGACACACACGCACATATAGACACTCGCGCACACACATACAGGCACTCACGCACGCATACATACATACAGACACACACACATGCATATAGACAGACAGACACACACACACACATACAGACAACACACATACAACAGACACACACACACACAGATGCATTGAAAGCTGAATATTTATTTACTTGTGACAAATTATGGGACAATAACTAGGGCTGGACTGGCCATGTGGCATACTTGGCATTTACTTGACAGACCAATGGTGTTTTGGACTGGCAAAATTCACAGTGGGCACCCATTGAGTAGGTCTGGTGGGCATGTATGGGCACAAGTCCAGGACTGACGTTTAATTCCAGTCCAGCCCTGACTAACAAGCAATTATCAGACAGAAGAGCGATCAGGAGAGAATGAGAGATACTGTAAAAGAGGAAGAAGATTATTGACCCCTTTTTAAATCTGGATTTTTGTTCTCTACACAGCCATATTGTGACAATAAAGTTTCATTTGAATTTGACAGCAATTCTAAATGTCTAATTTTCTTTCCAAAGTTGTTATTTTAGATCGGAACAGACTTGTGGTAAAATACATAACTAACTGAACACATGAAGAAGAATGGATGTGATGTGTGTACCCATTGTATCCTGCAGGTATTACTACAATAAGAGCATCCTGCATAAGACCAAAGGGAAAAGATTTACTTACAAGTTCAACTTTAGCAAACTGATACTTGTGAATTACCCTGGATACCCGTCTTGCCACGTGCCGACCAGCCAGGTCAGAGGGCGATTCTCACTCCTCCTTCTACAGGTTCACTCCCTCACCTGCTCCCCATGTATTTCTAAGGACCGTGTGGGCGGGGGCAGCGAATAACGTAATGCAGGAACAGAATCCTGATTGGTCCAAGTATAGAAAAAGACGTTATCTGGAAGAGTGGCTTGCTGGGAAAATATTATTGATAATAATGCTTGCCACTGGATGATGACAATCCATGCTGCTTTGAAACAATGCAACTGCCAAACAAAATTTAATTTCTTTTCGTTGTCTTTTCTGTATTTAGTTTGTGCGTTTTAATGGCTCATGCTCTGCCCTCTCTCATCCTGCCCCTCCTTTGCCGGTTCAGAGTGGTGCAGTTCAGTTCTCTCTCTTTCCCTCTGAGGGGGGTGTGTCTCTCTCAGGGTGCGAGAGACGAGAAATGGTGGACAGAGGTAAGGCCCTCACAGTAAATGACTCAAAGAGATGTAATATGATCTGCAAATATGCATTTTTTAAATAGTCAGTGTTTAACAAGAATTTCGTTTTTAATAAACTATTGCATTACAATGTATTATATCAATTTGCATCGAAAACAAGGGTCTACATTTTAGAAAATTGCTTTTTGTTATATATGACGCTATGTTGCATATTTGTGATTAATATTTGGGCTTCTCTTTTGATTGACAGCTCTGCATTCAATTCCTCATCCCTATCTCCTGCCGTACTGTTTGCATAAGCCATTCCCGGGACAGCTGTCGTATCTGTCCATCCTGCCCACTCCAGGAACGAGCCTATCACAATTCACAGGCTTCCCGTCCGTCAGTGCTGCAATGCACCTTCCAGCGGCTCTTAATGGGTGGCCGGCGTGCACTGCGTGGACCTATAGTGGCTGCAGTGCCGAGAAGGAGGGAGAGAGAGAAAGGGGGATGAGAAAAAAGGAAGCACTGGAAGGACGAGAAAAGCAGAGAAAGAATGGAAATCAGGATTTGCTCTAAAAGTCTTCAGTTTTTATGCTTGTACATATAATTTGATTGTCAGTTTACTTGTTATTCCAGCTATAAAGTTTAATTATATATAATTGTCATTGAAATAGTACACTTACTGCCCTGTTTATTAAAATGCCTTTTATATAAATTACTATATTCTCCAACTACAAAAAAAGACTTTTATGTACATTGCTTATAATAATGTGCTGCATTGTGTATATTAAAACATAAATTACATATACACTGTTGGGTGTAATGTTCAGGTTCGTGTTCAAAAAGAAGGAGATGGGTCCTCAGTCATAATTGGTTAATGAGCCCGCGGTGGTTAAAACGGTCTGCCGCGGGAAACGCCTCGGGATCGGATCATGTTACCACAGTGGAAGAGAAGTGCTGATTCTATCGCTCCATCGCTGTGGGAAATGAGAGAGGATTCTGCCCGACTACTTGCTAAAAGCAATAAGTGAAGATTCTATCCCTTTACGTCTGGGGGGGACTAAGTGAGAATGTTATCCTCCTTCTTCTGGGAGGAAATGACTTAAGATTCTATCATACTATTTCTGGGGGCTAAAATCTATTAGACTACAGCCAGGAGGAATGAAAGCATTCCGGGTGAAATGAGTGAAGACTCCCACTCTCCCGAGGAGATAACATTTTATTTCGGGAAGGATAAAGAGTGGGGCTGGCCAGTCCGGCGGTGCAATGGTTACAAAAAGTAGTTTAAAAAACAAATTTTTCATATTCATAAACTACATTATACTGAAAGTCCCAGCTAGTGATAAAAAATAACAGCACCATTTATTTAACCATAAATAAAACATATCTTTGAACGCCCTGTGGCGTATTAGAAAACAGCTCACCTTCCTGGTGCACATCCCCCCAAACGGCAGTAGGTGGCAGTAGTGTAACTTTACGTAACACGTAAAAGGACCATTTCGGTTGCGCCATAGATGTTTACGGGTATGGCTGCTGCGCAAGGAAATTACAGTTTCTTTTTATCTTTCTGCATTTTTATATAACTATAGAAAATATATAAACCTAAAATATAAAGAATACCCAGAAGGCAACACGTGAAAATCAGAAATTAACGCTGTATGTTTTGTAATTCGATGTGCGGAAAATCGTGTGATCTCAGATAAACTAAGATCGGTACAGCTGGCTACGGAGTCTAACATAACATAACATTTAAAAATTATTTTTACTATTCCGGGGTACTGCGCATGCGCATCACCCCCTCTGCGCACTCACGGTGCCGCGCGGCATGTGACGTCACGTTGGCGCTTAATTTTCAGAACGAAGCGCGAGGAAAGGTGCTCGGACCGGCGCTCGGTATAGTGAGAAAGGAGACATCACAACAACATCAAGAAGTACCTTATTCCGATAGCATGCAGCGAAGCATAGCGTAAGTACATGTACTGAATCTATAGCTTAATAAATGTCCTTGTTGCCTTCAGGAAATGTTTAGTGGTGCAAATTTCCTGTGCGTGTTCGACTGGTAGGCGATCAGCTGAAACCTGAGCAGTAACGGACTTTGTTGTTTGCTGATTATTTTGCAGTCTGTTCATGCGCTACCGGTTTAAAGCGTGCAAATAAAGCCACACGTATTTCCCAGTTTCTTCGGCGCAGTTTTAACCGAAGCTCCTGTCTGTTTTGGTGTGCTGATGGATTGAACTGTAATGCACGCTTGGCGGCTTTTCTGCGTGCTTAGCAGTGATCTTGTACTGTATCGGTGGGAACCGGCATAACTTCCCAGAGCTTTTGGTTGCTTATGGTCAGGTAATCGGGGAACAGCTGAACCCCCTGCCCTGCCCCCAGAGAAATGATGCTTTCTCTCTTTTAGGTCTTTCTTTCAGCCGATGAAAGGGAAGGAGAAGGAGGGTAGTAAAAGCGACGGAGTGGCCAAAAATAAGACTGAGTGAGTGCGGCTCACCTGTGCCTTGATGTTGTCTGAGGCTTGTACAGAGGTAGCGATGCTACGAATGCTGACTGACAATGAAAGGTCACCAGATGCTTCTGTGTTCATAAAGAACTGTACATAGGCAATTGGTACACATGCGAGAACAAATCTGCCTCTCAGTATGATGATATGTAATGTGTAACGTGTCTTTCCTGCTGTATATGTAGTTTATTGGGGGTTATGTTTTGAACCAGGTTAAAGTGCAAAGTAAAAGTAAAGTAAGATTAAAAAAAAGATTAAAAAAGTAAAGTAAGTGCAGGTTAAAGTACTTTGCTTGTAGGTTTTTATCATCTCTTGAACACTTAAAGCAACACAGATACCTAGTGCTAACTCAGTTACTACTGAAGTGCAAATTAAAAATGTAGTCACTGCTTGTGGTGAAAGATGTGTTCTGATCCGTTAACGATGAACAAACAAGATCTGTATTTCACTTGTGTTACTAATTACATCAGTAATTTACAAAGGTATACTGAATTAATAGATATAGTAACAAGTATGGCAACTGCTTGGGATAGAACACGTTACGACTAATTAATGATGAACAAATGAGATCTCTTTGTAACTAATAATTTGTGATTTATTAATACATCAGTAATAGCTTGATACTATATTATTTGTCGCCTTAAGTGTAACCTTTCTTGCCTTATTAATTAAAATATGCCAAACCGTATGTTTTTCTCCATTTGCTTCCTTGCCTGTATCTGGCAGACCAGTCAAGTTGCCCCTGAAGCCTCAGAATGGAGTCGCAGAATGTGATTCGCCCGTGAAGAAGGTCAGCAAGCGCAGCCGGCGAATCGTAGACAGCGACGACGAGGGAGAGGCAGGCACTAAGGAGGACGTGGTCTCGCCGCCCCCCCCTCCCACCCCCGAAAGGGTGAGTCTGTAGACATCAGCAGCTGACGTGTAATTGGTTTGTGACACGAAGCTGGCCCTGTGACACGAAGCTGGCCCTGTGACACGAAGCTGGCCCTGTGACACGAAGCTGGCCCTTGGCCATTTATATCTATAGCTGCCTGCTGGGTGTTTGGCTCAGACACATGTCAATGTTATTTGATCAACTGGATATTTAAGAGGCACTGGGCATCACTGCAGCTGTGGGCTGTGGGAGCACGTACTCCATTCTGACGTATTCTATTCTGGTAAACAACTTGTACTTTTCGTCTAGAACAAGAGTCACATATCTTTCCAGGAATTATAAGAAAACATAATTAATACCAAATACAAGAACAGTTGTATAACCATGCACGTAGTTGAACTTGGCTATAACCCCGGCGCCATCAGGTCATTTGGGGGTCTGCACGTAGGCCGTTTCCTCGGGCCCTTAAGGCCTTGGGAAAGAAGTACACTTGGAAAGCAGAGGAGACACGCCAGAACACCCATGCTGGTATTGGTTCCAAAAAACAGAATAATTTGGAGATTCTAGGAAAAGGACAGGCTGACCTGGCCATCGGCCTGAGTGAAAACATAGGGACCAGATGAGATTGAGGAAAAACATCTGTGCTTCCAAGAATTGGGAACCGAACAATTAATGAGAAGGAATCTTGGAGGGGTACCAGCTGGGAAGGGGGCCTCGGCCCAAATGGCCTATAAAAAGGAATGAAAACTTACTATTTTTTGAGCTTCTTGATGTACATGCCGAGAGTGTATGTCTGTTAGTTGCGCCCTGTCCAGCTGGCAGTAAATAAAAACCTAATGGTTTGCAACTCCTCTTGTGCCTCTAAGTGTGAGTCTCTTCTCATCAACGGACCCAGCGGAGTTGGTTAAATTCAAAACTCCAACAGGGCCCAGGCAGGGCCCTTCGAACCCGGGAAATGCACATCCTACCCCATGTGCCAAGCCCGCTGTTATTCATCCCCGCCAGTCAAAAAACTCAGCTTCCGCCCCTCGGTACATCCTTCGGTGAGGGTGTTAGTGGCCCTTCTGTAGTTTCGTCAGCAGTTGCTTTCAGTCCTTGATTTATGACACACCCTTGCTTTTCTTCCTCCTGACCTCCAGGGGACAGTAGTCAAGGCAGCTTCCACGCTCTCCTCGCCGGCTGCTCCAGATACTCCACCTACGCCGACTGGCCCAGCTTATGCAGCCGCAGCAGTCACCCCTGCCTCCTCCATTTCTCCAGGAACGCCCTCCTCGATTTCTCCCTCTGGGATCCTCAAACGGAAGACCGGTCAGAATCGCTCTGTCACGCTTCGTCTTTCACGGACTTATTCCTGTCTCACGGCTCTCTGCAGATCCTGTGGTTCTTTAGATGTCTCTGTGCAGCATCACTTTGGGCCCCCTTTGAGTCATGTGATGTGACACTAAAACTTCATCTCATTTCCAGGAGGTGCTTTTAGTATTACAGCCAGAATTTCTTGGGTACCTTCTGTTTCACATTGGCAAAATGTTACATTTTCGAAGCAAAGTGCCTATTAACTGTTTATCCGGATAAGGATTTAATCGGCCAACTTAATTACTGTCCTCCTCTAGCGAGGAAGCAGTTTCCTAAGAGGAAGCTGGCGGCTGATATTCTCGGTGAGGAGGACCGTGGTTCAGATGAACAGGAGGTGAAGAGATCGCGCACAGAGGGACCCCCAGACACTGGAGGTGAGAGAGCCGACATTTGGCGGGTGGCTCCTCCTCTTGAGTGTTTTCCTTTTAGTCTCCATTATAATTTTCTCCTCTTTCTCGCTGCTCCTCTTTGTCTGGGCGCCACATTTCACCGGAAGAAAAAGAAACAGAAGAGATGGAAGTTGATGGTAAGAGTAGAGAAGAAAGCAAGGAGCCGGGAGGGGAGAGAGAGACTGTGAAGGAGGAGGAGGAAGGGGAGCCGGAAGGAGGGACAGCCACTGTGAAGGAGGAGGAGGAGGCCAAGGAAGAACAGGAGCAGGAGGAGAGGAGTCCGGAGAAGGTGAAGGCCACAGAGAGGTTGGAGAAGGAGGAGGCGAAGGAGGGAGGCAAGACGATGTCGGCCAAGAAGGCGACTATCAGCAGCTTCTTCAGTGAGTGACAGCTGCTGCACAGTTAAAGCGCCACCAGTAATAATGTGATGTGTGAACCCTGCCAGACGGCCGCTGCACAGTTAAAGCGCCACCAGTAATAATGTGATGTGTGAACCCTGCCAGACGGCCGCTGCACAGTTAAAGCGCCACCAGTAATAATGTGATGTGTGAACCCTGCCAGACGGCTGCTGCGCAGTTAAAGCGCCACCAGTAATAATGTGATGTGTGAACCCTGTCATCCCCAGCGCCTAGGAAGGCGGCGGCGAAGCTGCAGAAGGCAGAGGATGCTGGGAAGGGCCAGTCGGACAAGCAGATGGGCGCAGCCAAGCCGGCAACAGAAGGGGGCGAGAGGTAGAGGAGGACGGCCTGTGTCTGGGGCGGGGGGGTCGCCTGGCTCCCAGGGACGTGGCCTGCACCATCTTTAATTCCCCTTCTTCCGCAGCGAGGAGGCCAAACCCCTTAGCCAGACTGACTACAACCCGTCCAGGACCGGCTATCACCCCGTGCAGCATGCCTGCTGGAGCCGGGGTCAGAGGTCAGCCGCCACCCCCCTTTTGCTGCCATCTCCCACCGCCCCCCCCTCGGCAGTTCTCCAAAGACGGCTTCCTCTCTTTCAGGGTGCCGTACCTGGCCGTGGCCCGTACCTTCGAGAAGATAGAGGAGGAACAGGGCAGGTATGACTGTCAGGTGCCTCGCAGGGTGAAGGTCGTGCCTCGCATTTGAGGAGAGCCTTAATATTCATGCCGTCTCCACACTCCTGTCCCAGGCTGAGGAACATCGAGACCCTGTCAAACCTTCTGCGCTCTGTGCTGGTTCTCTCTCCAGGTGATTTTGCACACTGTGTCTGTGTGTGTGTGTGTCTGTGTGTGCGAGAGACAGTCCGCTTGGAACGTGTCTGCTCTGAGGCTGCAGTCCTAACAATGCTGATATAGTAACTCTGTTTGTCCAGACGACCTGCTCTGCTGCATCTACCTCTGTCTCAACCAGCTGGGCCCTGCCTACCTGGGGATGGAGCTGGGTGTCGGGGAAACGGTCCTGATGAAGGCTGTTGCCCAGGCAACCGGTAAAGGGCTGCTCTGATCAGAGCCCGGCAGTGTTTAAACTTTTTTTTTTTTCTTTTTCTTCTTAATCCTCCTCCTTCTTTCCACCCCCCCCCCAGCATTGGGTTTTAATTTCTGCCATCTGCTGCTTGTTGCCAGGGCGACAGTTGGACAAAATCAAGGCAGAGGCGCAGGAGAAAGGGGACCTGGGATTGGTGGCGGAGAGCTCCCGCAGCAACCAGAGAATGATGTTCGCCCCGGCCAACCTGACGGCGGCGGGCGTGTTCGGCAAGCTGAAGGACATCGCCAAGATGAGCGGCAACTCCGTGAGTGTCGAGTTAATATGGGGACGGTGTCCCAGCGCCGCTAATGGACACGGGCGTGTGGATCTCTGACCTGCAGGGGGCGTCTGGCAGGGCAGCGTTGTCGTGGTCTACATCAAGATCAGGCGTGGAATGAAGACGTAGCTTTGAGGCTGAAGTGCGGCTTCCCACGCTAGCCTGACTTTGCGTGGACTGCCAAACCCGTCTGATTTACTTTAATCGTTTGGGTGTAAAATTACTTTTTGTTTATGCTGAGGCTGCCCCCTCCCACCTTGTTTGAGTTCTCTGTCTCCTTTTCCCAACAGTCTATGAATAAGAAGATCGAGATAATCAAAGGCCTTTTTGTGGCTTGTAGGCACTCTGAGGCACGATACATTGTAAGGTCAGTAACCTTCATCGGTGACCGGTTTCTGCGTCTGCATAAGCCGTCAAACGTTAAAAGCTGGGCCTTTTTAATAGGTTCTTGATCTCGTCAAAGTGAAAGTTCACGGTGGCACGTTCACCGGCCCAATAGGGTTGTGGTGGTGATTTGATTGGGCGACGTGGGGTCACGTGACACGTGGCTGTCTTGTGATTGGCAGGTCTTTGGCGGGAAAGCTGCGGATCGGGCTGGCGGAGCAGAGCGTGCTGGCGGCTCTGGCCCAAGCCGTGTGTCTCACCCCTCCGGGCCAAGGTGAGTTGGGGTCCTCGTGCGTGCGTGTGAAGCATGCGACGTGTCGTGTACTGCGCCGGAACTTCTGGTGCTCGGAGGACTCCAGCGCTCCAAAGGCCTCCTCTCTGGTCTCGCAGTCATGCGGAAACAGCCCCCCCCCTTGTCCCCCGTAGAATTCCCGCCCCCGATAGTCGATGCTGGGAAGGCGATGGCTTCTGAGAACAGGCGGGCCTGGATTGAAGAGAAGGCTCTTATCGTGAAGCAGACGTACTGGTGAGGGGCACCGAGATGCGACAGATTAAACCAGCGTTCATTACAACGCGGATGAATTGGTATCGTATTAGTGCAGATCAATTATGGGGAAAGTGATGAACGTTGAGTTAGAGCATCACTGGGGCCCGGCCGCCTGTACAGGGGCCACACGGACCGCAGCCGGCTGACTCTCGCTTTTACTTACCGGTGATGATCCACCTGTGTGTTCTACATGTGACACTCCTCTACCCGTTAAACATGCTGTATTGTGTTATCTGTCATTTAACTCCCTTAGGTGACGTTGTCATTTTACTGTCTCCTTAGGAGAGGTAAATTATTGATTGTTTTAACTTTATGACATTTTATAATTGATTGTGGAGTTTCTGTCTTTTCGGATCGTTAATTTAATACACCTTTTATACTCTTGTTGCTGGCATTGTATTAAGTCGACAGAAATTATTAGTGCAGAAATGATGACATTTATCCCTGTTGCCAGTGCTTTTATCCGAAGCGGGTTGCGATTTTGTGCTTCCTGAGAGTCGAACCTGTGGCCCGAATGTCACTCTACTGGTGGGGCTGTGAGTTTGACATCTGAGCTGACCTACTTTCGCAAGTGAGGGTTTGAGTTTGTGCGTGTCGCTGTTGTCGCCGTCAGTGAGATGCCCAACTATGACGCCATCGTCCCAGTGTTGCTGAAGGAGGGGATTGACGAGCTGCCTAAGCACTGCAAGCTCACACCAGGTCTGCCTGTCTGTGTGTGTGTCACAGCGAGAGAGAGAGTCTGTCAATTTTGATGGTTGAGTGAGGAAAACAAACGCCTCTCTCCCCCCATCTCTCTGTCTCAGGAGTTCCTCTAAGGCCCATGTTGGCTCACCCAACAAAGGGCGTGTCGGAGGTGATGAAGAAATTTGACGAGGCCGCCTTCACATGTGAATACAAGTACGACGGGGAGAGAGCACAGGTGCGTCCGGCCGGCCGCACCCCAACACGGCGCCCTCCTGTGGTCGGTCTGCGGGCCGCTCAGGCGCCAGGGGGGCATCTGCCGTTCTTGCTCATCCATCGGTGTCCCGTTCCATGTCGCCTGGCAGATCCACATCCTGGAGAACGGGGAGGTTCACATCTTCAGCCGTAACCAGGAGGACAACACCAGCAAATACCCTGACATTGTCGTCCGAGTGCCCCAGGTGAGGGGCCGCCTCCCTCGTGCCGCTGAAGCCATTGGTTCGCATCTAGTGTTTAGGCTTCTGAAGATACTGTAATGCCGAGTCCAGAGGGACCCCTAGTGGTGGAAGGGCGGTAATGCACAACTCGTTTGTGGCCTTTCACATGGACGCGAGCTGCTCTGCTTGACTCGCCTGCCCCTCACAGGTGAAGAAGGATTCAGTGCGGTCCTGTATCCTTGACTCAGAGGCGGTGGCCTGGGACAGGGAAAAAAAACAAATCCAGCCCTTCCAGGTTCTCACCACTCGGAAGAGAAAGGTACTGTGCGTGCATGTGTGTGTGCGCGTGTGTGAGACCGGCGTGTGCACATGCATGTCAGTCGCACATGTAACTGTCTCTCTCAGGACGTGGACGCTTCAGAGATTAAGGTGCAGGTCTGCGTTTACGCCTTCGACCTGCTCTACCTGAACGGGGAGGTAAGGACGCTGTCGCCCGCCGCCTGATTGGACCCCGCTGCCCTCGATCCCTGACTTGCCGCCGTTGCGCCGCAGTCCCTGGTCCGGCAGCCCTTGTCGAGGCGGCGGGCCCTGCTGAGGGAGAGCTTCCAGGAGCGAGAAGGGGAGTTCACCTTCGCCCGCGCGCTGGACTGCCACGGCACGGACGACATCGCGGAGTTCCTCGAGCAGTCCGTGCGAGGTGGAGACAGTCGCCGTGAGGGCAGGGCGCCAGCCCCCTGGTGCCCCCACCCCGCTCTGAGCACGCTCTCTCTTCCTCAGATTCCTGCGAGGGCCTCATGGTGAAGACCCTGGAGAAAGATGCCACCTATGAGATAGCCAAGCGCTCCCACAACTGGCTGAAGGTGCCTCTGCCGGCGTAACAGCGAAGCCCGTTTTTCGCCGTGGATCAGCACCCGCCCGCCTGGCGACCCGGCGCTGGCAGTAACATCTCGCCCTTGTGTGGCAGCTGAAGAAGGACTACCTGGAGGGCGTGGGGGACACGGTGGATCTCTGCGTCATCGGCGCCTATGTCGGGAAAGGCAAGCGGGCCGGTTCCTACGGAGGCTTCCTGCTCGCCTGCTACGACGAGGACAATGAGGAGTTTCAGTCTGTGTGCAAGGTGGGCCGCCGGCCGGCCTGCCTCTCCTGTGGGCCGCCGGCCTCCCTCTCCTGTGGCCCTTCTCTGCCTCCTCGCCCTTCTGCCATGTTCTACAAGTGGGCGGCGCCCATACAGCCCCGGGCCGGGAGCCGTCTTGCCGCGGGCGGCTTTGGAATCGGCTCCAATCGGCGTGGCAGGCCGCTCTTCAGCCGAATTATATCACTGTTATTCTCTTTCTTCCCTGCTTGTCAGCTGGCGTTCGCCTTCTAAGAAGTAACGTTTTCAAAATGAATCATTTCTCGCTCACAGATTGGAACGGGCTTTAAAGACGAAGACCTCGAGCAGCATTTTAACTTTCTTAAGGTATGGAGATGAAATCGCTGCGCATATAAGACGGGTTGTTCGAAGATACGGCGCAGTACTCACTCCCGCCGCCCCCCCATCCAGGAACACGTTCTCCCCAAGCCCAGGCCTTACTACCGCGTCGACCAATCGGCAGAGCCCGACCTGTGGCTGGATGCGGTGCAGGTGTGGGAGGTCAAGTGTGCGGACCTGTCCCTGTCACCCGTCCACAAGGCTGCCATGGGATTGGTCAGTTTGACACCGGGGGCTGATCCTGGTAGCCAATTGCATTTCTGCAATCTGTGCGGTTATTAGGGAAAGAGCCTGTGTGACGGTGCTTATGCTCCCTCTGTGGCAGGTGGACCCAGACAAGGGGATTTCCCTGCGTTTTCCTCGCTTCCTCAGAATCCGGGACGATAAGAGGCCTGAAGATTCCACCACCGGAGCACAGGTAAACTGGTGGGGGGGTTTCATGAGGTGAAGCACGTACTGCACTGTGTGGCAAAGCTGCCTGGCCAGTTAAGGACTGAGAATATAAGCCCCCCCACCCCCCGAATGCCGATCAGAATGTTCTAGAAAGAGCTCTCGCTTTTCTTTTCCCATCCGTTTAGATCGCTGACTTGTACAAGAAACAGCAGCAGATCCAGAACCAGGGATCCGACAGGGCTGAGCCCGAGGAGTACTACTGAGCCGGCCGGCCTGATGGTCCCTGTGGCGTCTGGGGTCCGGCACGTGCCCCTGGGGGGGTCTGTCGCAGCAGGAAGTGACTCCTGCTGGAAATGGCTGTCCAGGATTTATTAATGTCTCTGTGTGTGTCTCTGTGGGGAATGTGTGGTAGGAAAAAGCTCTGTATGAGACCAAATGCAGGCCCTGTAAATATCCATTTTTTTCCAGTGTCAAAATAAGTTGAATAAATCTTTGAGAAGTAGGTTTGGATTGTGTGTTTAAACAGTGGCCCGCATCTCTGCGGCACACAGACACACCTGAGCACTCCTGCTGAATAGTCACGCTTCCTGGCCATATCCTGCATCTCTTCAGCACGGTGATGCACTACCAGTCAAAAGTATAGAGCCAATGTAAGGCCTTCTTTCTACACGGGACATTACATACTGCTCTGTTTCATGGGATGAAATGGTTAACTGGTGCATTTAAAGTTAAAGGGCAGCCTAGAATTTGTGCCATCACCACACAACCAGTTAATCGGATGTCGGACATGCATCATGTTATAAAGGAAACTTGTTTTGACTTAATTTCATTTATAGTTGTTGACTCAACTTTCCAATGTGTCACAAGAATAAAGGATCTGCGGTTTATTAAATAAATGGTAGAAACCTGTGGTGTGCACAGTGTCGACTGGCAGTGTTCACCCCAGCACTCCTCAGGAACAGTCACGCTTCCCAGGCGGGAGCACAGGGTGAGCATACAGGCCGTGCTGTGCCCCCCCCGGCGGGGCGGGGGGGGGGGGGGGGGGGGGGGGGGGGGGGGGGGGGGGGGGGGGGGGGGGGGGGGGGGGGGG
>JABFDZ020000084.1:527066-551913 GCA_019775955.2 Pollimyrus isidori
CCCCCCCCCCCCCCCCCCCCCCCCCCCCCCCCCCCCCCCCCCCCCCCCCTTACCAGGGCTTCGGGCGGGGCCGGCAGACAACCGGGGGAGGGGTTGTCAGTCTTAAAAAAGCAACCAGTGATTTCCACATGTACGAAGTGTCTGAACGGTAAGGTCCTTTTATTCTGCGCACACTGCAGGAGGACAACATGGGAAAGGGGGTGAGTTCTGCGTTTTCTGTATCAGCAATTGGGCAGCTTCTCTCTGATATAAACTTTGCTAGACCACCGTTGGGGGGCTGGAGTGGAGTGATGAGGCAGAGAATTCCCTAATTGCTGGGACTGCGCGGGAAAATTAGCCGGCCGAGGGGGAGACCCCGAGCCGAGACCCCAGCCGGTGCCAGTCCAGCTGACATGGGAGAACAGGCTCCCAGCTTTGAGAGCAAAGGGAAATCTGTGGAGTATTTTGTAATGTCTGTGCTGCAGTGTTGTGTGTACACTGTCATTTTTCGCTATTTAGTTGGTCTCCAGATCTCTTGTGTCCATAATGTGCTTGTTCCTCTTTTTCTCTTCCTCTTTCCTGCCACTTTTCTGTCATCACACTCCTGCTGTTTTTACTTTCTCCACGTGTCATTCTTTCGTAAACACCTCCTGTTTCCTCCTCCTCTCATTTTTGCTGTTATTTCCCCCCACCTTGAGGTTTGATTGACAGGCACAGATGCTGCTTTTAATGACCACAGTTCCCACCCCTAATGTTCATAATATTTTTCATCGGGCAAAACACTGACAGGTTTTCAGTGACACTTCAACATGCGCCGATGCATGGAATTATTTTTGGCAATTTGGGAAAAGAAAACAGCTATTTATAGATTGCATCGAAAAATTGGCCACCGAGGACCAAAATTGGCATGCTCATGATTTATAGCGAATGAGGAGCAATGTGTCACCACCATTCATTGAGAGATCTAGTAGACGATCTAGCAGTGATCTAGCAGATTTTGTTTTTTGTGCTATCAATCAACCACTTATTTTAACCAACTTCCGAATAGTTATTTTATGAGTTCCTATTGGCTTAAATTAGATGGGCCTGATGACATGTTGTAATTCCACCCAATGTGTCACATTTTTTCCCATCGATAGACAGAACATGTGTTAAATGGACTCCCCTCCCACGTTAAGCCATATGTCCATGTGTTATCTCATCCATACTCAAAGCACGTTTGAATATTTTCTTGCCTAAATCGCATCAGCCATGCGACTGCATAAAAACTCGACTCCCAGTTAATAATGATATCTTCACTGTAATTTTGGATCAGGAGTTCACCAGTAAAGTCACTGATATCGCTTAAAATCTGCCAGTTTTAGCGAATAATGCTTCCCTATATCCATTTTAGTTTGGTCACGAAGGCAGCCCAGAGGGCGGCAAGAAGAAATGGAAGAAAAAGAACATGGACGAGTTGAAGAAAGAAGTAGCTATGGTAAGGGCTGGCCCTGGGTCACGAGACCCGCGACTGCCGGAGACAGGGCATGCTCAGCTCTTATGGCTGCCATGTTAGAGTGTGGGTTATCCAATTCCATTCTGTTCAATTTTTCTTTATATAGCGCCTTTCCCAGCTGAGTTGCCCCATGGAGCTTTGCATGTGGTGTGATACATAGCAATATCATTAAGACAATAGAAAGAAAGAAAGAAAGAAAGAAAGAAAGAAAGAAAGAAAGAAAGAAAAGATAGAAAGAAAGAAAGAAAGAAAGAAAGAAAGAAAGAAAGAAAGAAAGCAAGAAAGAAAGAAAGAAAGTCATCTGCCTGCCCACATACACCCCCCCTGGGAAACATGGATAATTGTTTATCATCTGTTATTTCAATGTTTGGTATGTGGCTTTCCTCAAAATGGCGTAAATCTGTACGCTTCGTAGCCATTCGTACAGAAGGCGGTTTTCACTGAAGCAGTTCAGGTTAGAGCCCGTTCTAACACACGGATGTCTTGGCTAAAGTAGGTTTGCTTGGTGCTGCATCGCCGGGGCACTGGCACAGGCTTGAACATTGAAGTTTTCAATCTTCAAAGTAGCTGCTTTATTACTGTTTGGGTTGCCTGCTCAGTGATCATGTCGCCTTTGAATGCCTTTATTCAGGATGACCACAAGTTGTCACCTGAAGAACTGGAGCATCGATATGGACTTGACCTCACAAAGGTAGATTGCTCCCGTTCTGATCCTTGACCCCCAACCCGAACCTCCCAAAGTATTTGAAGGCTGCTAACAGCAGCTCCCCTACAGGGTCTCACCAGCAGCAGGGCTAAAGAGATCTTGGCACGGGACGGACCCAATGCACTCACACCGCCACCCACCACCCCAGAATGGATCAAGTTCTGTCGGCAGCTGTTTGGGGGCTTCTCCCTCTTGCTTTGGATAGGTGCCGTCCTCTGTTTCCTGGCCTACAGTATCCAGGTTGGCACGGAGGATGACCCCGCTAAAGACAATGTAAGTCCACCAATCAGCCTTTCTTGTGCCGATGAATGCATCTGATTCATTTAAGTTCTCTCACATGTTTGCAGTTCTTGGAAAGCTCTGTCACCTTTTTTCACAGAAGATTAGAAGTGCTGTTGCTGATGGCACACTTGTCACTGTCACCATGGGTGTGTCGTTTACCATGTCGCCACGTCTCTCTGCTGCCCTCCACAGCTGTACCTAGGCATCGTACTCTCCGCTGTTGTCATCATCACTGGATGCTTCTCCTACTACCAAGAAGCCAAGAGCTCCAAGATCATGGACTCCTTTAAGAACATGGTTCCTCAGGTAGGAACATCTTGCCTCACTGTCTTTTTTTTGTCAGCCAGGAGTAACACCTTGATGCCACTTCTTGCTTAACACTTTGCCTCTTCCATGAATCTCTCCTGGTTAGCAAGCGCTGGTTCTAAGAGATGGAGAAAAAATGCATATCAATGCAGAGGATGTGGTGGTTGGGGACGTAGTAGAGATCAAAGGAGGTGACCGCATTCCCGCCGACCTGAGGATTATTTCTGCTAGCAGCTGCAAGGTATGGGGGGATGACATCACAACCTGGGGGGATGACATCACAATTTAGGAGTGACATCACAAAATGTGACAGGATGACATCACAACCTGGAGGGGGGGCATTGAGGTTCAGCAAATCAGGGATGTTCTGCTCTAGGAGCCTGTTTCTTTTTAGGTATCAGTGGATCAGTTTTAGAAAAAAAATATTTCTTTTATGAACATTAATTAAATAAAAGTAGTAGCAGTGGACCCTGGCAATAGCATGTTGTACTTTCACTCCCCTGACGGCTTGCCTGAATCAAAGTGTTTGATTTTTTTTCCTGTCTTGTTAAAGTTAAGCTTTTTTTCCCTGCGACTAGGCTTGCTGTGCTCATGGCACCCTAGCTGTGTTTCTCTAAGCCCCATAGCCAGCTGAGGACTGTAGGATTATGACTCACAATGTGCTGCAGTTACTCTTGAATGGTCTTGGCTAATTACAAGCATTTATGGGAGAAGGGCATTAAGATCAGAGCCAACTGTACTTCTCAGGAAGTTGCATTAGTCCAAGTGCCTGTCAAGTAGGGTGGATATTGGTGGGCAATTTTTGAAATGTCACTTTAAAAATATGATCCTAATTATAAATTAAAACATACAAGTATCATTAAAAGGCCAAGAACTGAGCTTAAGACCACAAAAGCATAAAAAGTATCGAACATATAAGATTCAAGAGTTTTCAAAACTTGACTGCCATTTATACAAGCACAATGAAATTCTTACTTCTGTTCAACAATAGGTACAACATAAGTGCCCCAGTTTACCCTTTGTGCCTCTTAACCTGCATGGTTACAAGAGGGCCCTGGAGCCCCTCCCAGGGTACAGGGGACAAAGGCAGGTGATACACGCAGGACATATTATATAAGGAATATGGTATCATGTTTGCATGGCCAATAGACATGTATGAAACCGGAATGGGCACAGGAAAGTGGTGTTACTTGGGGTTTATAGGGCACAGAGAAACTAGGTCCACACAACAAATGCGGTGGGCACCAGTGCATAGAAAAGCAAACATAGCTTCAGCCAAACAGAAAAAAATCAAAGGAGTGGACTGAGGAAGGTGTCAGGGAAATGAAAGCAGTGGATGTGGGTGGCGTGGTCTGTTTACTAGGTGTGCAAGGCAAAGAAAATATTTATAGTGAAAATATAATTTACAGTGAAAACAAAGAAAAGGTGGATTGAATCAATATGACATGCTGAATTCTCCTCTTAGAGCACCACCCACCCATCTCACAATTATATACTATCTTTTTATTTTATAATATACAGAGGGTTTTATGAGCACATTTGTATCTCTGTCAGGTGGATAACTCATCTCTAACTGGGGAGTCGGAGCCCCAGACCAGATCCCCAGAGTACACCCACGAGAATCCCCTGGAGACTCGCAACATCTGCTTCTTCTCCACCAACTGTGTGGAGGGTCAGTGTTTCTTGCCACCTTGTGTCCCTGCCTGTCAGTCTGAGTCCCTCACATACATGCAGTGCGTTCCCTTCTGAGCGAGTTTCTCTAGCTCCGTGTGTGAAGGTATTATTCTCATCCTATATCCTAGAGAGAGAGAGACACATATACACACATATACATATGTACATATCCTTTTGCGTGCGATGTCATCTATCCCCTTAGTTGGGTCTCAGCGTACTTGACCACACTCGTGTTCTCATGTACCCATTTTCCGTCATCTTCCATAGTCAAAGTCCAGTTCCAGTACTCAAGGATAGATGTACTGATCATGGTAAAAATACCCAAATGTCATTCCTGCTACACCCCAAATATCAAAAATTCATCGGTCGCATCCTTGCCGAGTAAGACCGATCTCATGATTCATTGAGCCCCAAGTTCACTCTTGGGTGGCAAGTTAGCGAGACCTGCCTAGCCAAGAGCACAAATACGATCTTCTCATTCTTGGTACTGAGAAACACCCTTTGTGTTTGTCAGGTACCGCCCACGGGATCGTTGTTGCCACAGGCGACCACACGGTGATGGGCCGTATCGCCACGCTGGCCTCTGGGCTGGAGGTGGGGCAGACGCCAATCAACATGGAGATCGAGCACTTCATTCACATCATCACGGGGGTGGCTGTCTTCCTGGGCGTGACCTTCTTCATCCTTTCCATCATCCTGGGCTACACCTGGCTGGAGGCCGTCATCTTCCTCATCGGCATCATCGTGGCCAACGTGCCTGAGGGGCTATTGGCTACCGTGACGGTGAGTTAGCCGCCAACTATCAGTCAAGCCACATTCGTGTCAATCCTTTATGGGCCCTCTCTTCATTCCGCAATTGCTGTTCAGGTGTGCCTCACGCTCACGGCAAAGCGCATGGCCCGCAAGAACTGCCTGGTGAAGAACCTAGAGGCTGTGGAGACCCTGGGCTCCACCTCCACCATCTGTTCCGATAAGACCGGCACCCTGACTCAGAACCGCATGACTGTGGCCCACATGTGGTTCGACAACATGATCCATGAGGCGGACACCACTGAGGACCAGACTGGTGAGGCAGCGTGCCCAGCTCCTGACCAGCTCAGCCGGGGGTTAACTAGCGATGACACTGACACCTAGGCCTACAGGCTAGACTGATAGAGACAGCTGACAGCCTGCTTTAGACATTAACCGATACCATAAGCTTCACGACACTGAGGGCTTCCCGTCGCCCAGGCTAATATTGCTTGCTAAAGGGAAATGCTGACAGTTTAGCCAAAAGGCGACGCTGGGAAAGTCATACAGCTCTGGGTAATACTGACAGATTTCTACTGGGAAGCTTACATAACACTGGAAGCCTATTATGAGGAAATGGTGACAGCCAATTGCGGAAAAATACCAACAGCAGGGTACAGAGGCCAAGGTTAAGCTTACAGCCAGCTGTCTCATTACGTCCCACAGGCAACACCTTTGACAAGACTTCTCCAAGTTGGACTGCTTTGTCGAGAGTGGCTGGACTCTGCAACAGGGCTGTTTTTAAGCCAGGACAGGACGACATCTTCATATTAAAGGTGGGTCTGGACATGCCACAGCTTGATCGCTATGGTGTTATAATAACAAGAACATGAATTAATGCCGGGATGGCAAGGTGGTGCAGTGGTTAGGCATATTACTAATCTGCTTATTGAATTGTGGGCAAAAATAAAGTGTGTATAGTGCTGAAAAGCCGGCATCCATCATCTAAAGCTATGCAATGACATAGTTTTAGTCAAAATAAAATAAAATTAAACAGTGAAGTTAATTTTCTGGAGGAAATGAATCGTTCAGATTAATCGACCAATCGATGAAACCTATAATCTATAAATAATTAGTTGCTAATGGCAGCTCTACACTGAAATGTGCTAAAACTGCACCAATACTGGGCACGCTTGGTGTGAAACAATCTCTGTGTTCTTGGATATTTATAGCTGTTTTTGAAGAAATGTCAGAAGAATTTGCTGGAATCTGACTAAACTTTTATAATGACTCTGAACAATATTGGTATAATTTTAGTGCCAGTGGCACAGATTTTAACAATGATAAGAATGGTAACGTCAAAGATAAAGATGCATATGACAGAGATAATGAAAAAAATAATTATGAGGATGGCAGTGTTGATGACGACGAAGAGGATGACAGTGATGATGATGATGGCCGTGATAACGATGATGATGATGTTGATGATGATGCTTCCCCAGAGAGACACGGCAGGCGATGCCTCGGAGTCAGCCCTGCTGAAGTGTATCGAGCTTTCCTGCGGCTCCGTCCGAAACATGAGGGATAAGAACCCGAAAGTGGGAGAGATCCCCTTCAACTCCACAAACAAATACCAAGTGCGTGCTCACACGTTTGTCCATTTGTTGGTGTGAAGACCCTTCCGGCCTCCTCTGACAACATGCCATTTCTCTCACTCTTTTACTTCTCAGCTGTCCATCCATCAGTTTCAGGAGACACCCAATGGACATCTGTTAGTCATGAAAGGAGCACCTGAGAGAATCCTGGACAGGTATTACATTTACACATTTAGCAGACACTTTTGTCCAAACTGATGTACAAGTGAGGCAAATAGCACATTGCATGCTGTCAAGGAGCCAACCAGAAATAAGTTCAGCTAGGCTGAACTTCCAGTAAGTGCCCAGGTCCAGGTGTGAGCAGTACTGGAAGAGGAGCTACACAACACCTACCAAACAAAACAAGTCTTAATAAGCCTATAGAAGGACCAGAGGTACAACATACAGACATTCAAGGAGTGTATACAGGCATCAGGTTAGTAGTGGAATTCAGGGAACACAGGGGTATGTTAGTTACTAGCAAATAACAGTCATTCACCGAGTCATCTGATCACTGTCCCTAACTACACTGAACATCACGAGTATGTATGTATCAGTAAGCACTGATGAAATATCTAATATTTCTAATGGTGTCACTGGTACCTATTTACTCCTTGGCATTTACTGAAGTCTCTATTATCTACCCCATTACCCTGGACAAGACAAGTCGTTTCAGAAAATGGATGGATGTCTAATCTGTTTTTCAGGTGCAGCACAATCATGATATACGGAGAGGAATTTCCTCTGGATGATGAGTGGAAAGATGCTTTCCAGAACGCCTACATGGAGCTGGGGGGACTAGGGGAGAGGGTGCTGGGTAGGTATGAAGACTAGAGTCACGCAGGGCAGGAGAGCAAGCATTCCATACCTAACAATCAGCCTGTATGTTTTACACTCCGACAAGAAAATAATAATGGTGTTTCTTTTAGTGACGGCAGACCAGTGATCATGTTCCTTTTGCTGCGCCTGGATAGTAGTAATCTTGTGTTTATTTGTGCCACAAGAGTACTAATGGAACATCTCCTGTCACCACAGAGCACTAATAGAGTGTTTTGGCACTGCGTGTCCTTTCAGGATTCTGTCATGCCTTGCTGTCACCCAGCCAGTTCCCCCGGGGCTTCGCCTTCGACTGCGACGACGTGAACTTCCCCACGGACAATCTCTGCTTCCTGGGGCTGATCTCCATGATTGACCCTCCCCGCGCGGCCGTCCCCGATGCCGTGGGAAAGTGCCGCAGTGCCGGCATCAAGGTGGGCACACTGATGTCACCCAGCGGCATGACAAGGCACCACCAAAAAATCAGGACATTGACAAAGCAGTAAACAATCGAGGGGCTACGTTCTGCCTGCTTCTGCAGAGCAGGAATACATTGATAATATTATGAAACAATATTGTAATGTCTATGCATCAGAGTCATTAACCCACAGGTTGCCAGTTTAAGTCCCAGGATGGGTTCTACTGTTGCTGTTAAAAATAAAGACATAAAAATATGGTAGTAATATTTTGATAGTGATTTTCTCATAATAGTGCAAAGGTTTCAGTTCAGCTACACAGTGCTAATGTTGCCCTATAGGTGATCATGGTGACCGGGGACCACCCCATCACTGCCAAAGCCATTGCTAAAGGCGTCGGCATTATCTCTGCGGGTAACGAGACTGTGGAAGACATCGCCGAAAGGATGAACATCCCAGTGAGCCAAGTAAACCCTCGGTAGGGTGAGACACAAGATTGGTGCCAGCGCAAATTCATTCAACAAACATGTTCAAATGATAATTGCTTATCTGGTAGAGCATCAGTTTAGGCCTACCCCAGGAAGTACAGGTGTCAAGGCAGGGGACCCCTTAGACAGGATGTCAGTCTATGGGTGAGCACCCTCTCATACATAATTACCCGCCATGGGAAATTTACGGAAATCAATCTGGTTGTTCCACAAAATTTCATAGCGACAGCTTGTGAGTATTCCCGTAGATATTTATTGTGTATTGGCATCCCATTCAGGGTGGACCCAATAAAGGTGCCTGTTTATTTGTATCTCTGTCTGTCTGTCTGTCTGCCATATGATCTATGTCTAGCCACGACCCTCACTGGGATAAGCGATATTTACTGTAGAACTTTTTCAGAAATCAAACAAGTTGTGTTTGCGTTGGCGTCTTTTCACCCTCATTGCACGTCTCTCTTAGCGACGCCAAGGCGTGTGTTGTCCACGGTGGAGAACTGAAGGAAATGAACACTGATGATCTTGACAACATACTGCAGAACCACACGGAGATTGTGTTCGCACGGACGTCGCCCCAACAGAAGCTCATCATCGTTGAGGGCTGTCAGCGGCAGGTGAGGGAGGCTGCATCTGTATGGTTCCCGCAGGTCTGGATGGCAGCTTGACAGACAAAATAAAAGACGTGTGCTGGTCTGATATCTAGTGACCTTTTCTTGTGACGTTTAGTTGACCACAGCCAACTAAAGGGCATCTATCACCTCGATTCTCTATCAGGGAATGATTGTGGCAGTAACTGGGGATGGCGTAAATGACTCTCCTGCCCTGAAGAAGGCAGACATCGGTGTGGCCATGGGCATCGCTGGCTCGGACGTCTCCAAACAGGCTGCTGACATGATCCTGTTGGACGACAATTTCGCCTCCATAGTCACTGGAGTGGAGGAAGGTGAGAAAAAGAAACATGTATGCCGAAATATCACTGCTTTACGTGATATTCGGGAGAAATAGCAGATATCGCATCGGAACTTCCTGGGATACAAACGTCATACAAACGACACGTTCCTTAGCCAGTCAGTTGTGTCAAGAAAACTTAAGGCAAAGTTGTGTCGTCATGGAGGCAGCTCCAGTTCGTTCAGTCGGCTGAGAGGTGCTGTACGATCCGTCTTAACTTAAATCGTCTTGCTCTTGCAAAGTTTTTGTACCACGGTGTTTTGTGACATGGTAACGCGTGGTGACATTTTGCAGCGTCGGACAAAAAAATCTAACCATATCATGAAAAACGAGGTTTAAAATTTTCTACATGAAGTGCAGGGAGACTATCGATTAATGGGTATGATTTATTGTGGTTCTGTGCTATAGTATAGGCTGAAACCTGCAGTTATCATTAAAAACAAAATGCGGTAAACGTAAGACAGACTTTAATTTGTGTATGCCAATGAATATTAGCAGAAATGTTAAATATGCATTTGTATAATTTCAGACTTAGACTTCTATTTTTAATTGATTGCTCTTTTTTTCCCACGGTGGTGAAATCGCACCATTTGTATTTTGTAATTGCATTTGTTTTGCTCAATTAGAAAAGGGAGTTGTATGGGGGGGGGAAACACTGGTATAGAGGTAGATCTCGAAAGACCTACCCACCCACCCATCCATCCATCCATCCATCCATTTTCAAAAGAGCTGTAAAAATAATAAGTTATATATACTTCTAACTTAAACAAGATGATTTAAGTAGCACAAGGTGTACTCCATTTCATCAGCTCTACGGCATCTCCTTAGCCCCTGCAAAATTTATTGAGACAAATCTATTGTCATATAAATGACAATGACGTTGGACAATACACACAAGCCAAGAGCTTGACCTGACCTCTTCGTCGAGCATAGATAGGACCGGAGGCTGGAAAAAGGACAAACACAGAGGATTGGCACAGTGAGGTAAATGCAGGGAGGAGGAGGCTCCTCCTCTTCACCTCATCTTCATGTCTTCACCCATCAAGGGCGCCTCATCTTCGACAACCTAAAGAAGTCCATTGCCTACACCCTGACGAGCAACATACCTGAGATCACACCCTTCCTCCTTTTCATCCTCGCCAGCATCCCACTACCCCTGGGTACCGTCACCATCCTCTGCATCGACTTGGGCACTGACATGGTGATTGCATGGCTCTTCATCCTCTGCCCCATCTCCCTGGGTCCTGGTGACCATTTCCTCAGACTGAAATACGCCTCACTTCCCCACCTTCAGGTGCCGGCCATCTCCCTCGCTTACGAGACGGCGGAGAGTGACATCATGAAGAGGCAGCCCAGGAACCCTCGCACAGACAAACTCGTCAATGAAAGGCTGATCAGCATAGCGTACGGCCAGATTGGTTAGTACCTTTCCTCTCTGTCTATCTGTTTTACAGTCTTGGAATCTGTCTCACTGTTTGTATCTCTGTCTGTCTGTCTCTCTGATGTCTGTCTATCTGTCCCATTGCTGGTCTTTCAATCTGTCGGTCTATCTGTCTCACTGTCTGTCTTTTGGTCTATCTGTCTGTCTGTTTATTTGTTTCTCTGTCTGTCTGTCTGTCTTACATTCTCTGAGTGTGTCTCCCAGTACATCCATACTGTTTCATATGTATTTTGTGTTGTCTTTATGGCCGTATACATTTCCCTCTGCCTCTAGGTATGCTCCAAGCCCTGGCTGGCTTTTTTACTTATTTTGTCATCTTGGCTGAAAACGGTTTCCTGCCCTTGAATTTGCTGGGACTCCGTCTGGGATGGGATGACCGGAACAACAATGAACTGGAGGACAGTTATGGCCAGCAGTGGGTGAGAAATGGGAGCAGGGGGTATAGAGAGAGGGGGAAAAAAGAGGGAGAACTGAGTGAGAGAAAGTTAAAAGTTTGTTGAGAAGACTGGTCTAATCACAAATCCACGTCATGGGCTATACTTACTAAATAAGATTATATGTATATTAAATCGCCAAAACGGTATGGAGTCATGCGTGCATTTTTGTTTTTTCAGACATATGAACAGAGAAAGATCATAGAGTTCACCTGTCACACATCCTTCTTCATCAGCATTGTGGTGGTACAGTGGGCCGACCTCATCATATGCAAGACCAGACGTAACTCCGTCTTCCAGCAGGGCATGAAGTGAGTAATTATTACTGCCCTGATGAGTAATGCGAGTAAATGAGTAAACTGCTCATCCTACAGCATTCTACATGTGTGTCTCATTGCCAGGGTTCGATATCTGTACCATTGCATGGAATGTCTGTCGCACCTCTTCTTGGCGCGTGACACAATATCAAACGTGGGTTTATTTATTTTCATGATTTGTGGGCGATCCGGAGCAGGGCCAACATGAGATGGATATGAAGCAGATATTGATCCACCACAGATGATTTAAAGTTGAAATTGCATGCATATGGAGCCGTCGCTGACTTATGATTCATCCCTCTGCACCTGTTCGCCGTGTTTCCCTGCTTCCCCTCACACAGAAATCGGATCTTGATCTTTGGCCTGTTCGCTGAGACGGCACTTGCCGCCTTCTTGTCCTACTGCCCGGGCATGGACATCGCACTGCGCATGTACCCCCTCAAGTGCGTATCTCTCACCATGTCCTGAGATGTTGTCGGACACCAAGTTGGTGCCATTGCTCACTGTTGTCGCGCCGTCACAGAAAAAACAACCACAGCCCTTGATTCCACCAAATGCATACCACCTACATGTCTATACATGTCTATATTCCTGGCTTGTCCTTTTTTTTTTGATGCCAGCCTCCAAATCTCCCTTTGCCTGCATATCTTTCAGGATCTCCTGGTGGTTTTGCGCCTTCCCATACAGCTTGCTCATCTTTGTCTACGATGAGGTTCGCAAACTAATCCTGAGGCGACGCCCAGGAGGTGAGCCGGTACTGACATGTGCACACAGCCTTGGGGATAGTCACACGCTCCCTGTCTCGTTCTGTTGCACTCAATCTCACACCCACAGTCTCCAGAAATGTGTGACGCACTGCCTCAGAAGGCATACAAATCAGGGCGGCTGTTTCGCAGAAGCATGACATAGAAAATACTTACCGCTGGCAGGGACAGTGGAGTTGGGTCTGTCACAGCAAGGGGGGCACTGATAGTCTGGGGGGAGGGGTCCCCTGTTATGATGGGCGCGGGGTCAGAATCTTCACACAGTAATTTACTCAGGCCAGTAAACCAACGTTCAACTTTCCCAAAGATTTTCCATGGCCAGTGCTGCTTAGCGACAGGGTGATAATAATAGATTTCCAAGCAAATTAATGTTCAAGATTGTTCTTAATGTTGTCTTACAAGGGAAGGGAAGTGTTTTTGCATCTTTCTCACACTGTGTTCTCTTTTGCAGGTTGGGTCGAAATGGAGACCTACTATTGAAAAGTGTCGAATATCTACATGCTTGTGTGTATGTGTCACTTTATTGTATTGTTTATAGTATTACTGCATGAAATTGTTGTACTTAACCTGTATCTTCCAGCAGCACCACATCTCCTTAATTCCTTTCTCAAAGGAGCTAGCCGTTTTCATGGCAAAAAAAATCTAATTGGCTAACTTATTCTACTTATTTCAAATTAATTTTTTTCACATGTACTTGGAACAAGTGCATATATTTCACTTTGTCCAAGCTTCCTTACACAGTAAGAGGAAACTGGTAGAACTTCAATTCAAAAATAAGGGATTTGAATCAATGAGGCCTTGGTCCGTGCAGTGGGGCTGGTCGCATAGTTATATTTACATTCAAAAATGCTAAGGCTTCCAAAGGCTGCATTTTTCCCCCAGTGCAAATCCACAGCAGTTTTTCCAGTTTGGAAGACTATTCATTGCACTATTGCAACAAGGATCACTAAATATAGGAATAAAGTGACTTAACAGCATATGATAGTAAAGATATGTCCCTGAAAGACGTGTGCTCATTGTGTATGACTTATTAATTCTATTCCTGATATATGTTCAAATAGTACATAAATAAAGAATGTTTAAGACCAAGTTGTTTTATTCATCAGCACTTTCACATTTAGATCATTATAATGATTGAAGAATCACCCGTCCAGGTTTGATGCTTTTCTTATTAAATTTAATTGAGCTATCAACCGGAATACATACGTGCGATATTAAGGTGTAATTGGTGCGCTAACAGTTTTCAAAGTTAGTAGAAACGCTAATTCGCTAACTAAAAAGTTACTCTGCTAATCAGTGGTTACCGGATTAGTGGAACGCTTCCCACCGGTGATGAATAAAAAAACCTAATAAAGATTTGCTGTATTTAAATAATTGGTGCCCAGTTATTCTGCTAAACTTCATGACCTATAAATTATCAGTGGCACTGTATGCCAACAGATTAAAAATGTGTTCAGACTAAATAATTTCCATTGCACAATCTGCCTTCATACAAGGAAGACACATCTCTCATAAATTCCACCGTGTTATCAATCTCATACAATATGGAGCGCCATTTGTAAAGTTACTACATTTTTGTACTTGCCACTTTTTCAACATTTAGTGCAATTTTATGACATTTAGCTAGAAGTCAATGATGTTGTGGATCATCAGATTTTTTTGCTGCGTAGATTATTATCATATGTAAATATAAATGTAAATGTCAAATACAAATGTTAACTATACATTTTAAATGTTAAATGTAAATCTAAATGTTAAATGTACATGTTAAATGTAGACTTAAATGTTGAGGACATATGCTAATTAGTCACGCTCATCTGCATAGAAATAGGCGGTAACGACGAAAGCGCGCTAAGTGGTTGCAGGTTAGGAGCGATTGGGACAATATGGTTAGTTCGGCTCACTAAGATGCTATAGAACAGCGGTCACTAACAGGCGGACCGTGGTCCGGACCCAGAAGCTGTCCCATACGGATCCGGAACGACAGCCAAAACATTAAGCTATTTAAAACCTGACGGGACACTTTTATTTTAAACCGGCGCAGCGTTTGTAGTCTTTTCGGTAGTGGTTTAGCAGTAGAACCGCCGTTTCCCATGCAAATGAACGTCAAACGATTTTGACCACCAAGCACCACGTATAGTTCGGCGTATGCAGCCCTTTGTCTGCGCTAATGTGCCATTCGTGTTAATAGCAGCAGCGAAGCTAACACCCGTAAACAAAAGCGTAATATTCCTAACGGAGTGTCTGCGATCTCCTGAAATCGTAAAGCTGGATAAATAGACGTAGTTTATTGTAGATTTTATGTTCGTTGAAGTTTCTGCTTTTTAACATATGTATAAAGTAATGTTATCTGTTATACAAAGCCCAGTAAAAATAATTATTACCGGTAGTTTATCATCCTTTCAATCAGGAACCAGTGATGAGGGACGGCGATTTTTTTTTTTTTTATTTCTTAGAAAAAAAGATGACGGAAGATAAGTTTTCAAAATCAACGGTAAACAAAGGGAACAGCAACAGCTGTATGACATATGGGCTGATCTGCAAAATTAATATAAAAAGAAAATATATTTTAAAAAATTTTCATTCAAAATTTGTGAACGCCGGCAGTGCAATTTACACAAGAAAATACTGTAATAAACCTACAATAGTCGGAGGCTACAAGAGAATAGACCACCACAACATGCCCACTGCAAACAGGGGCGCCGCTAATGGGGGGAAAGTTGGGACAATTCTAGGGGCCCACGCCCTTTAGGGGGCCCCAGAGATCTGCTTTATTAATAATAACACTACCTAGGAGGGCCCAACCTCATATTTCGTCATGATAGTGCCCAAAATTGCTAGCGGCGCCCCTGAATGCAAATATAAAGAATTTTATTCAGTACAATTCATGCAGCAACCCATCGGATCAGGTCTGGGTTCCCAAAGGGTTCAGCCCCGCTATCTCCCCGCAACCAACCAACCAACCAACCATACGTGTATGAGCCTACATTACCACTCAGTGGATCCCACAGCACACAACATCCCTGTTAGGGCCCGGCACACGGGTAGCACGGCAATATCCAATCCCCACACTTCGGGCACAGGCAGACATGACAGAACCAGTCCCACCTCTATCGTCCCGCCTACGCTGCTTACTTTAAAAGACACAAAACAAACATGCAACAATAATTATAAAGACTAAAACATAACGTCTCTCTTAAACCCACCTGCCCCACAACCCAGGTGTAGCCACTTAACCTTCCATGCCAATCCCTCCCCCCTACACAACACACACACATCCCATTATTACACTACACTTTAAAAAAACAGCTGGATGAGTCTTTCAATCATGGACACAAACAAGTCAAAGCACGAGAAGAACTGAACTAATTAGCCGAGTACAGGAGCCTTTCAGTTTGAAATTAGTTTGTAAAACCCGGAGTAGCTCAAAGTGTCCTCCCTGACAGGGATTATCTGGTCACCCTACTACTGATCCCCCTCTCGCCCCAATATGCATTCATAATTTACCAATATCACAATGGAAGGTGCAGAGATATTGCTCCCGGCTGTGAAGTAACACCATGTAATGCAGCGCGAACACCGGCCATAACGGCACGCTCTATGGTATCTAAGTGAACCGAACTCGCCATATTGTCCCCAATCACCCCTAACCTGCAACCAGTAACAGATGGGCGTGGTTAACTAGCATACGTTTTCAACATTTAGAGTTAACATTTAGATTTATATTTACATTTAGATTTATAATTAACATTTATATTGACATTTAAATTTAACATTTATATTTAACATTTAAGATTTATATTTAAGATTTATATTTACATTTAACACTTATATTTGACATTTACATTATATTATTTAATATTTATATATAGACATACATCATATGATGTATTTACATATGATGAACAATTTTGCAAATAATCTACGCAGCAAAATAATCTAATGATCCACAACACCACTAACTTCTAGCTAAATGTAAAATTTTGCAGTAGGCTAAATGTTGAAAAAGTGGCAAGTACAAAAATGTGTAGTAACTTTACAAACGGCGCTCCATACTACAATACCCAAAATCAATTAATAAGGATGCAATTGTTTTATTTATCAGTTTCTACGGAGCATTTAATAAGGTGGAACATGTTATGTCACCTTTGCTTCACATTGATCAATATTCTTTTACTATCAGACAAATCCTTTATCAAAGTACTAGTAGCAGTGTAGCTTTGTCTAATGATAACAGTGATCCATCAGACCGTATGTTAAATATCTTCTTTTTCAGTTCTACCAGTAGCTCCATCATTTTACCATGCATTGTTCCGATATCAATAGAATACAGACAGCAGAATATCTTTCATAATTAATGAACTGGCACATGATATGTGTCTGTTTTGAAGGATAACAGCCAAGTTCCTGTTATCTTGGATGCTTTGAAATGGTTACATCAGGTCTTTGAATTATTCAGAGAAAGAGTAAAATTATGGGTGCACAAAACTCAGAAGTGAATACGGGTTAAAGAGAAGATTAAATGGTTTGGCATTCTAAAGAGTGATTAAAAAAATCTAGATTCTACAGGAATGTTTTTAATTGTACGTTACGGAGGAACTTTGACGATTCAAGATGTGTCTTAAGATTTGTGTGCACTGCTTTGTCTTTATGCGTAAATGCCAAAAGGAGCCCCGACATTGACAATTAATTAAAAATTCATACTCTTTGTAACGGCACAATGTAGATCATGTTATATTGGAGATATTCTGAAACTTTTCGTTGCACAATAGCTATTGTTTTAGAAAATGGTTTACTAGATTTCTAGCATTTTCAGTTCTCCAACAGAGAAAACAGATGCACAACCCAGGATGGTGGGGAAAATTACTTTAAAAATTACATTGGTTTCGTCCTTGTAATGTATTTAAAACGATACATTGATATTTCATCATATTGTACTTTCTGAAATTATAAACTGGAAAGTATAACATAGTTGTATATTACGACGATAATACACCGACCGCCCCGATTCCCGAGACAGATGGAATGTGGCCCCTTGGCAAACCCAAGACTTTCCCGTAGAGTCCGCGCGCTTTCTCCCGGCAGGAACGGATTTTAGCCGAGGAACTTCCGCCACGTCACTTCCTGTTTTGAGGGTCGTGAAAATGGCGTTGTTGTTAAGGTCAGTAAAGCTGGTATTTCTTATGTCTTTATGGTATATTGTTATCCTTCCTTAATACGACCACGCTTGCATTGGTAATCTTATGTCATACGCTATATTTTCTGGCTTGTACTTAAAAGAACTTGCTTTTTAAAGAAGATTAAATAAATGTGGTTTCTTAGACCAACAGCTGCAGACTCCTAGTCCTAGCTAAGTTATTCCTGTTAGTCGTTTGAAAATACGCGCACAGCTAATTAATTAATGAATTCTTAGATATTCCAAAGTAAAGTCTGTTGGACAACAAGGTTACCGAGTGTGGTAATTGTTTTTTCTTAGTTTTACTGGCTTTCCAGTTGTTTTCCGGGTGTCAAGCAGTTCTGTTTAGTAGCTCTACCAAGTTGTATTTTCTAAATGCCCGGTTAAGGAACATTATGTCATAGATTATTAATACTGTAAGCATAGTGAGAATGAATCACATCATAATGGACTTTCCACTCGGTTAGCGTTATGGTCCAATAAAGCAGTGTGATAAGTTATCTTGATGAATTCTTATTATCCTGAACACAGCAGTGTTCAGGGGAGCATAAAATAATCGGCATCTCTCTGAGTCTCTCTATATATTCATCAGTGGGGAAAAATAAAACAGTAGTTAAGTCTTCGCTGATGCGGCATGCACTTTATTAACAATAATTGGAGGAGGACATTTCCAGAGCACGTGTGAGCTTGAGTGAGCAGGGTCATATCTATGGGGTGGGCGTGACGAGCCTTCTAGCCACCCCATATCAAAATAATAAACACGAAATTTGCATGCATTTTCTATGCGGCCACCCCCAATATATAACTGGCCTCTGACGGCTACCCCAGTCAAAATTTTCTGCTTTCTCCTCTGTGCGTGAGGATGTTTATTGTCACAAAAAAATATATATATTTTTTCTCGTTGCCGCAGGTCATTAGCCCGCCAGGGACTTGGCGTGACCAGAGTACGGTCTTGTGTCCTGTACAGACAGTGAGTATCTAATTTGCGAACAGTGTACCTAATGAACAACGATTTTTTTATTGCTTGCCATATTTTCTCTCTGAATAGAATTCTTTGGGATTGAACTACAATGTGTCATTTTAAAATATATTTATTTAATCTGATATCTAATACTGTGATGAAGATCGTATACAGACAAACTGTAGTACCTTAGCTTTGGTATATGCACTAACCAGATTGATATCAGCCTCTCCATTATCTTTATATGTCTCTTAGGTAGTAAAAGTATTCATTGTTTCATTTTTATATGCTGCAAGCAAATATGCCCGTATGTTTGGTTTATATTCTGCAACCACTGTTCTTTTTGATCAATCGCCTAAAAGGTTTAATATTTAGGGTGGCGTGTAGTTTCTTTTTCTGTTTATCTTTCACACAGTCTATACATCTATTTAGTGTTAATAATTATCAGCTTAATGCTTTCCATTTACATTGCCCATTTAGCTAATTTGAAACCGTGTGAAATGAGAATTGTTTAAGCTAATAACATTATATATAGCTAAACTTGCTAGTTAAGTGGGACATAAAGTTGTTTTTTTTTCCAAAAAATAATATATTGGATTTCATTAAACAATTTGGAGGGCAGCCTCTTGTATTTGAAATATCTGCATGAACATAACAGTTTGTGTATCAGTATAAATGTAAGTAAGAATGTTCTGTGTAAGAAATTTGCTCAGAAGCTTCAATGTCTCTCTGTCTTGCAGTGTAGTTCCCATGGGAACCAGTGCGAAGGAGGAAATGAACAGGTTTTGGGCCAAAAATACCAGATTGAACAGACCAGTATCACCCCATGTTACCATCTACAGGTACAAATTTCATCTGTACTGTTTTATGCTGCTTGTGGGTGTGAAAGGGGGATGGAGAAAGTCTTATATTTTTATTTATCTGCCCTCCCTGTAATTAAAGTCCCACAGGCACTGAGGGCTGAGAGTTTGTCTTGAAAAGCATCCAGAATTCAAAGACAATAGGCTGAACGTAGAGCAAATAATTTGAGGGAGCACCACAGTGCAGTGCCCATTAAAGGCAGTTTATGCCATTATTGCTTGGGTTTCCCTGACTGCACGGGTAGGTCAAGGCAGAGAAACTGAGGATACCATGTAAGATGTAATTGTTGCAGAACTGTCACCTTTCAAGTGGAATTTTTAATCCAGGTAGGTGATCTCAACTTGCGTTTCTTCTTGACCCTGAAGACCCCGTTTCCTGGAGTTCAGCAAGCTGTAGCAGGCTGATGCTGCCAATGACGAGCGTGCAAAATAAATGACTCTCTAGGCTGGGTTTTCATCTTATTCCGATGGGTAGAACAAAACCCTCTTTGTTCCCTGCATTCCTCTGGTTTAATGATGTGGGCCGTTCTGCACATGTGCAGAAGCGGAACTCACTGTGAGCACTGCTCTTTCCCATGGTACTCCGTCTGACAGGAAAATAAACTGTATACCCATGTGTGCACTAGGGGGAGATAATTGGTGTGCACTGTGCCTGCACGGCCGCAGCGCTTCCGCTGTGCAGGGCTGTAATCATCTGCAGTCGTCACGGTAACTGGCTGTGCTTTGCAGGTGGTCGATCCCCATGATGATGTCCATCTCACACAGAGGCACAGGAATCGCGCTTAGCACAGGTAATCTGCTCCTCTGTATTACCACCCTGAACTACCCCCCCACCCCCCCATTTATACGCTGTCCAGCGGAACATATTTTTCCTTTTCTTTATTTGATTTTGAAGTCTGTGTTTCAGTTCATCAAGTCCCTATTTCACAGTTTAGTTTCTATTCGCCCGCGTATCTGTCTTCTGTAGGCATGTACCGAATGGCGGGTCAGGGTTAGCCTGAAGTGCATGCCAGGAGGGGTATGGAAGAAGGCAGGGGAGCATCCTGCAAAGGATAAGAGTCCATCACCGGGCATTTTTTAAGCTTGTGTTGAAGACTGACCCATTTTAGTGACGTTTCTTTGAAGCCTAACAGGTGTGTTTTCAGATTTGTTGGGTACTTCTGTGTGTCTTCCCGCAGAGAGGTATACAGCATAGATCCACTTTGATTTTTATAACTACACTAAACAAATTTAGTTAACCTTTTTTATACATTAAAAGACATGGGAGAACCTGCACTCTACAATGAACCAAATATCTGGCTTTCCCAGCCTGCTTGTGCTGCCTCACTTCCCCAGCTGGCCCGGCCTGCCGGCTGTACTGGGGCACCGAAGGCGTACGTTTGCTTTCGTTCCCAAGCCACCATTTTGTAACAAGGAGAACAACATTAGCGCGTTGTTGCTATCATGAGCTGTGCTGGGGAGGTGCCAGTTAGCCAGTAAGCTGGCATTTCCCAGACAGCTGGCGCCCGCGAGATGGGAATAGCTCCTGGTGTGTTAATTAACAAAGTCGGAGTAGATCCTCTGAATACTGTTGCCAGCTATTCCCTCGCCGGCCCGTGAGAGTCCAAATGCACTTCTGAACAGCTTGATCTCCTGCCAACGTAAAGGCGGAACGTCTGAGGCGGCGCTAGGTCCGGCGTTCTCGCGCCCCGAAGGATGCGCGCCTTTTCAGGCATGGCGCGTACCCGGCTTAAGATGCCAAACTCTCACCCTTCCGTGGGTGTTTGTGAAACGGATCCGCCTCTTGGTGGCCCCTGAAATTCCTGGAGATGACTAACTTTTAGAAGTTGTAAGATGAAAATACATCTGTAGCTGCCGGGGGGGGGGATGGAATCCAGTTTCTGGCCGTGCATGATTCCTTTGCACAGACTCTGTTATTACCTATCCATTGTAGTACCACCTCAGGCTGTGTGTCTTGCGCTGGTCTGTTATGAAGGGATCCCGTGATGCCAACCGCATGAGCAGTTGTTGACAGTACTGCTAGTATCTGTCATGTTCGTTATGCTTACGATTCTTCGCTGATTGCCATCCGAATTCTTGTTAATCTCGGTGCCCCCCCTTTTTTTTTTTAATATACCTTTTCCCAGGTGTGTCTCTGTTTGCTATGGGAGCCCTGGTTCTGCCTGGTGACTATGCCCACTACCTGGAGCTCATTCAGTCCTTATCTCTGGGCACACCCATAATCACCGGTGCCAAGTTTGTCCTTGCATTCCCCTTGGCATACCACACCTTCAACGGCATCCGTCACCTGGTCAGTGCACTTTCTATACATCTATACACAACTCTTGCTTGTTCTGGGATGGATGGCAAGATGAGCAGAAAATCTGTATTATGAATGACGATATATTGAGAGGTTAGTATGTATTTATGTGCAGTAACATGTAGAAATAGTGATTGTCAAATGGGTTTCACCATCTTGCCATCTTCATACCACTGTACAAGTATACAGTGGCATGAAGTACCATTCCCTCAGGACCGCTGTGTGACATACACACACCAAAATAGATACAGATATTGCACATTACATGTGATTTGCACGTTAAGGTAAGATGATGCCTTAAGTGTGTGTAGTGCAGCTTCACTCCAGCACAATATCTGTGTGTGGCTCAACTTCAAACATGCTGTGAGACGTCATGTTTTTTGATGGATTGGTGGGTGTGTCCCAGTGGCATGAATGTGGGGAGATGATAACGTCTTTCTTTGTCTGCTATCTCTGTGCCCTCTCACTCTCCACACTCTTTGTCTCCGTCCACATCTCATCCCCTCCCTTTCAGCTGTGGGATGTGGGGAAGGGATTCAGGATCCCAGAGGTCTACCGCTCAGGCTACGCCGTCCTCCTGCTCTCACTCCTTTCATCAGGCGCCCTTGCAGCCCTCTGACTACCCAGAATGCACCATGAAGAATCAAGGGAGAGCCTCGCTGATGCTGGAAGATGTTTTGTTCTTAAATGGACTCCACTCTCCACTGTAATATATTAATAAAAATCTGTATAAGAACACAGTTGCCCAATACTGAAATTTCTTCATTTTCCTTGAATGCTGGTAACCTAAGAATGGTATCGCCCATCTGTGGTAAATTTCCTGTGTCGCAGAAAATACAACGTATTCATTCTTGATATTGTTTGGGGGTGAATTATGAAAGAAAGACTACTCTAATAAAACTGCATGATACATATTAACATCTGAGTGAACGTGGTACTGTTTATTGGAAAAACTTTTTGTTTCAGTGTTTGAGGATTTAAGTGTGTCTGTGATGACGTGTATGTCACAACCCTCCCCCATGCACATCTTTGTATTAAATTAAAGGCTTGAGTGAAAAGTGACGTTCGGCAGCGGTCTGCTGTTAACCGCACCGCTATCCTGTCCCATACGTTATTCTGAAACTGACGTCATGTTTCCACGTTTCTCTCGCAGGAGTTGCAGCGTGTTTAAACTGAGATTCCCACCGTATGCCGCCCTATAATTTGTGTTAAAGTTGCAAACACCTAAAACTCGTTTACGGTGGAATTGTTCGTGCACCAACGAAAGCAGACCGGGATAATGCTTAAACTGACTTAGCGTAAGCAAAATGTAAATTGCTCTCTGGACTGACAAAAATAGTGAATACTAGATGTATTTTGTATTAACATATGTATGTCGGGTGGTTACGATTTAAAATCTGTTTGATATTCTTGAATTAAGCGCATTATAAACTATAGTCGCCATTTTGGCTCTAAGCCGCACTAGTGTTCCAGCGCCCTCTACGTGTACAGTGAGGTAGAGCCAAAATGCCGCCCGACTGGTCCTGATGCTGCTAGACGCTACTAAATGCTGCGAGGCACTATAGACGGATATTTGGATTTATACTGGGTTTTCCCACTTAGTAGCGGCTCAGTCTCTGTGGCGCAATGGAATAGCGCGCTGGACTTCTAATCCAGAGGCTCCGGGTTCGAGTCCCGGCAGAGATGGTGCTGTTGGTATGCCTGTGGGAAGCGAAGCTTCCTTTTGTATGACTAAACAAATTCCAATACTGTCCTTTCTCATTTCATTACCACATAACCCACTTAATGTTTTAGGTTGTCTGTGAATACTACCAAATTAGCAAAATACTTTACAATCACAGAGATAATAAATTCTTCTGTTACTCTTAATTCAGTGAATTATCTATATTATGATTGATAACAATTTTAATTAAAATGAGGTTCATGTGGGATACATATTATTATTATTATTAGTAGTAGTAGTATTACTACTACTACTACTACTACTGCTACTAAGAAACACATATAAAGCGAGCGATTTAGATTAATCCAGATGGAATAAATAGAAAATTCATTCTCTAGATGACTAACAAAGTTGTGTTTTCACAGTCCCAAGGAAAATAACAAGGGTCAAGTATTCCTTCATCTTTCATTCACACGCATATACGATCATACAAAGGATTCTAACTAATGGGATGCAGCCATTTATCCTTCGTCATTGCCGTTCGGAGCCGACATAAGAAAACAATCAGAGCGAAAATACGACGTCATATCGGCTGGAAGTGGGGACCCATTCTCCCAGATCAATCAGGTTCCATTGCCCTGCTGCATTTAAAATTAAAAAGTGCGAGCATAATAAAATCTGAAACGTTTTCCGTCATTAAATGACGTAATTTGTATCTTTTTGGAACTGGATCTGTCGCGGACTGTAATGCAATAGCACTTAAGAATCACCAGATGGCACTATAGTCGCATCCATTTCAATACTTGGTTTCATTCCTAGGTATTTCGCAATTAAAGTGGAAGCACAATCAACTGCGCGCATCCCATGCATAAATTAGTTATATACACACACAGTCTTGTACAAACACTTATTTTGCAACCCACCAAAATCAGTGAACCCTAATATACATTCTGCTTACCAAATAATATTAAGTCGCAGTGTAAGGCACTCATCCAGTGGGAGCATCTTTTACTGGGTCTAAAGCCTGCCTGTAACGTTTAGCTACTGATTTGGCGCCAGCGTTTCGACTCCTGTTTAACCCTGTATTTCCCAATACACATATTCGATAAATTAGCTCGATAATCCTAGGACACTTAGCATCGAAAAGTCTTGAATTTTATTCATGAACAAACCAACCCACGTGTTCTCTACCTAGCAATTGTACTCGTAATAACAATATGGACAGAACCAAAATAATGTTTGCCGAAAAAATTAAAATGCATAGTACCAGACCATTCAATTATATACATGATTGCTGGTTATCACACTAATGAACCCTCCTACCATCCAGCCATCTACAGGCTGCGTGGCCTTGCCCTTTCCTCGGAATGGTACAGACCAAATCGTATTAAAATCCCCTCCCCTCTCGGACCCGGCCCCCCCCCCCCCCCGGCACCCCCCCCCCCCCCCCGGGGCGGGGGGC